>SKCR01035163.1:0-221055 GCA_019454045.1 Zanthoxylum bungeanum
TGGGTATCTTGTAAGCTGTTCGGTAGGCCCATAATGCATCATCAGTTTTGTAGACCAGTCCCCTTGTTGATCCAACGGTTCTTTCTAGGATTCTCTTGATCTCCATGTTTGAAATTCAACCTGTCCATTTGACTGTGGATGGTAAGTTGTGGCAATCTTGTGAGTAACTCTGTATTTGGATAGGAGTGCATCGAAATATTGTTGCAGAATGAGAGCCACCATCGCTGATAATTGCCCGAGGTGTTCCAAATCGAGTGAAAAATGTTCTTTTTCAGGAATTTGATCACTACTTTTGAATCATTGGATGGCAGTGCAATTGCTTCAACCCATTTGGAGACGTAGTCTACAGCAACCAGAATGTACAGGTTTCCAAATGATGGAACAAATGGTCCCATGAAATCAATACCCCACACATCGAATATCTCCACTTCCAGAATGTTTTGCAACGGTCCTTCATTTCTTCTTGAAATATTCCCTGTTCTCTGGCACCTGTCACATTGAAAAGCAAAAAGATAAGCATCTTTAAAAAGTGTGGGACAGAACAAACCTGATTGAAGAACTTTTGCTGCAGTTTTGTTTCCGCTGAAGTGTCCGCCGTATGGTGATGAATGACAGTGTTGCAGAACACTGTTGACCTCTTCCTGTGGAACACAACGTCTCAATAATTGATCAGCACAGCGTTTAAACAGGTACGGTTCATCCCAGACATAGTGTTTGACTTCTTTGAAGAATTTCTTCCGTTGCTGAGTTGTCCATTCCAACGGCCATTTTCCTGACACAATGTAATTAACATAGTCAGCATACCAAGGGACTTCCTGTTGTTAATGGAAAATAGTTGTTCATCTGGAAAAGTTTCTTTGATTATCAGTTCTTTGTCAGCTGTTTCTCCATTCTCGAGCCTCGATAAGTGATCTGCCACCTGGTTTTCTGTTCCTTTCTGTCTCGGATCTCCACGTCGAATTCTTGCAAAAGAAGTATCCAACGGATCAATCTGGGTTTGGCATCTTTCTTTGTGATCAGATATTTGATTGCTGAATGATCTGTGTAGACCACTACTTTGGGACCCGCAGATAGGAGCGGAATTTGTCAAAAGCGTACACAACTGCGAGCAACTCCTTTTCAGTGGTTGTGTAGTTGAGGTTGAGCTTCATTCAGAGTTCTGCTGGAGGTAGTAGTAAATGGTGTGGAAAATCTTTGCTTTGCGTTGTCCCAAAACTGCACCTACAGCAAAATCACTAGCATCACACATTACCTCGAATGGAAGGGTCCAATCTGGTGCTACAATGATGGGGGCAGAAACCAGCTTCTGTTTTAAGATCTCGAAAGCTTCCTGGCATTCTTTGGTGAAGTTGAAAGGCACATCATTTTCCAGAAGATTGCAAAGAGGTTTGGCAATCTTGGAAAAGTCTTTGATAAATCTCCTGTAAAATCCTGCATGTCCAAGAAAACTTCGAATCCCTTTGACAGATGTTGGTGGAGGTAGTTTCTCAATTGTCTCGATCTTTGCTTTGTCTACCTCGATTCCCTTTTGTGAGATCCGGTGTCCAAGAACAATGCCTTCTTGCACCATGAAGTGACATTTCTCCCAGTTGAGTACCAGGTTTGTTTTTCGCACTTTGTAATACATGTTCCAAATTTTGCAAACAATGGTCAAAAGAATCTACAAAACCAGAAAAATCATCCATAAATACCTCCATACTCTGCTCCAGCATGTCTGAGAAGATGGCCATCATGCAACGCTGAAAAGTGGCAGGGGCATTACATAATCCAAATGGCATCCTGCGGAAAGCAAAAGTACCATAGGGACATGTAAAAGTAGTTTTCTCCTGATCTTCTGGGGCAATAGCAATCTGATTGTACCCTGAATATCCGTCAAGAAAGCAATAGAATTCATGTCCCGCCAGTCTGTCTAACATCTGGTCAATGAATGGTAGCGGAAAATGGTCCTTTCTCGTGGCTTTGTTCAGCTTTCTGTAGTCCATACATACTCTCCATCCAGTTACTGTTCTTGTTGGAATCAGTTCGTTCTTTTCATTGGTGACCACAGTAATTCCTCCTTTCTTTGGCACACACTGCATAGGACTTACCCAAGTGCTGTCTGAGATGGGGTAAATGATGCCAGCATCCAACCATTTGATGATTTTCTCTCTCACGACTTCCTTCATGATTGGATTGAGTCTCCGTTGATGCTCCACTGTGGGTTTGTACTCATCGTTCATCAAGATTTTGTGCATGCAAAATGATGGACTAATGCCTCGAATGTCTGCTATAGTCCAGCCAATGGCTCTTTTGTGTTCTCGTAACACTCTCAGTAGCTTTTCCTGCTCCAATGTTAGTGAAGAAGAAATAATAACAGGTAATTCAGAAGAGTTTCCAAGAAATGCATACCTGAGATGGCTCGGAAGTAACTTTAGTTCCAGCTGCGGTGGTTCTTCAATCGAAGGCTTGATTCGATCTTTCTTTGGCAGTTCCAAGCTTTCAACTGGTGGTATTGCTTTGAATCGGAATGGTTTGTCAAGGTAGTTGATACATTCCAAGATTTCAGCATTTAGCTCGCTGTCTGTCATGTTGGTGATGCACGCTTCAAGTGTATCTGTGGGATTTGATTCCATATTTTGAACAATATTATCAATAACATCAACTCTGAAGCATTCTTCTTCTTCCTTTTCATCGCTCGGGAATTTCATGGCTTTGAAAACATTAAATGTCACTTGGTCCTGCACTTTCATGGTTAGTTCTCCTTTTTGCACATCAATTACAGTTTTACCTGTAGCCAAAAATGGTCTTCCAAGAATGATAGGTACTTCTTTGTCTTCTTCCATGTCAAGGATGATGAAGTCTGCTGGAAGGATGAGTTTGTCAACTTTAACCAGTACATTTCCACGACTCCTCTCGGAAATGCGAGAGTGTTCGATCAGCAAGTTGCAAAGATACTGAAGTAGGCATTGCTTCTCCAATTTGCAGTTTCCTGTAAATAGAAAAAGGCATTAAATTAACACTGGCACCTAAATCACATAAAGCCTTACCGATATAATGTTCTCCAATGGTGCATGGAACTGTGAAACTGCCAGGATCTTTCAACTTCGGGGGAAGTTTCCTCTGAATGATGGCGCTGCATTCTTCCGTCAAAGCTACTGTCTCGTAGTCTCCCAATCTCCATTTTCGTGAAAGAATGTCTTTCATGAATTTGACATAACTGGGCATTTGTTCCAAGGCTTCTGCAAATGGTATGTTGATGTGCAGCTTTTTGAAAATCTCCAAGAAACGAGCAAACTGCTTGTCCAGTTTGTTTTTCTGAAGACGCTGAGGAAAAGGTGGTGGTGGAGTGATTTGTTCTGGTTCTTTTCCTTTGCTTCTTTTTCCTTGCTTTTTTTTTCCTCCATCTGTTTCTCGGCTTCTTTTGGAACTTCTTCTTGGGACATCTTGATTCCAATATCTTTGTTGATCTCAGTACCACTCTTTAAGGTAATGGCTTGACATTGCTCCTTACCTCGGTTCCTTGGATTTGGTTCTGTGTGCTGGGAAGATTACCTGGTGGTCTGTAGCTCTGAGCATTGGCCAGTTGTCCGATTTGATTCTCCAGTGCTTTGATGGAAGCTGATTGGCTCTGAATCATAGCTTCATATCTTTTTAATTGAGCTAGCATCTCTGCCATTACTGGTTCATTTGTCTGCTCCTGGCCTTTATTCTGTTGCTGGAATCCAGGTGGTGGATAGTTCTTTTGCCCTGAATTGTTGCTCCATGAAAAATTAGGATGATTCCTCCACCCTGGGTTGTAGGTGTTGGAATATGGATTGTTCCCATGTCTGTTGAAATTGTTGACATAATTCACCGTCTCTTCAAGTTGGTTTGGTTCTGGTACTCCTCCATATGGTGAACTTGTGGATCCAGTGGTAAGAGTCTCCATGAATTTGCATATCTGATCCAGTTTGGTGTTGACTGTTGTATTAGCTCCAACTTCATAAATTCCTGCAATTCTTTGAATAATGCTCCTTTCTGTTGGCCATAAGGAATTGTTGTTGGCCATTTCTTCGATTAGGTCCCAGGCTTGATCTTCTCCTTTTGCCATTAAAGCCCCTCCAGCAGCAGCATCGATTGTGGTTCTCATCAGTCCAGAAAGTCCATTATAGAAAGTTTGGACTTGAAGCCATTTTGGAATCTCATGGTGAGGACATTTCCGGAGCAAATCTTTGTATCTTTCCCAAGCTTCGTACAAGGATTCTGAATCTTGCTGCACAAAAGATGTGATGTCATTCCTCAGTTTTGCTGTTCTGGCTGGTGGAAAGTACTTTGCAAGGAACTTTGTAGCTAGAGCGTTCCAAGTTGTGATAGAACCTGCTGGTAATGAATGTAGCCATGCTTTTGCTCTGTCTTTCAAGGAGTATGGAAAAACCCGCAGTCTCATTGCTTCTTCTGATGCTCGGTTGTAATTGAAAGTGCCGCAAACTTCCAGGAAGTTGCTAATGTGAGCATTAGGATCTTCAGTTGCATTTCCTCCAAACTGCTGTCTGCTGAATCATCTGAATGCAAGTTTTGATGTCACCTGCATTTGCTGGTAAGGAGGAAGTACAATACACGAAATGAGGCCATCTACCACCGGAATGGTTCTGTCTCGAATGGGAATTGGTGGTGCAACCTCCAAAGGTTCAGGTTCCATGTTGACTAAAGCTTCTTGGCCTTCTCGCCTTTCCCTTCTCAACTGTCTGATGGTTCTTTCAATTTCTGGGTCAAGCGGTCGGAGTTCAAAGCTTCTGGTTCGTCTCATATAGTTCTGAGAACCTGTAACCAAAGAAACATAAATAATAAGTAAAAAGAAATTAGATACAAGTAAAGGTATCTAACCCCTAAAATAATAGTAAAAGATAACTAAGTCCCCGGCAACGGCGCCAAAAACTTGACCGGCGTAAACACACACGTATAACGCAAGCGTACGTATCGTTCAAGTAGTATAAAAAGTATCGATCCCACGAGGACTTAAAATCTTATCTATTAAATTTAATAAGGTTAAATGATTACTAGTATCTAACAGGTTGTTTGATTGATTTGAAAAGGCGACGATTCTAAATTTAAAAATAGACAAGTAAATGAAATTGTTTTAAGTTGATTTTAAGAAAATTCAATATAAAAACTATCTAGGGTTGTGATTTATTCCAATATTATTTAAAGATGAAGTGGTTATCTTATAGTTGAGTAATATATGATTTATTAACCTGGAACACTAATTATGTAAAAGCCTCTTCCGATGGTCAATTACAAATACCTAGTATAATTCAATTGAACCATATGTCTATGTCAACCAAATTACCTAGATTCATTAAGATTAAGTTCCAATTATGGCTACCCCCGCCCGACAGGTATATTCCTATCCTGTAAGGAAATCTATTAAAGGGTTATCTATCCTCAAGGAAGATCGTGGGTTATTGAGTCTAAGGTCTTAAACCTAAAATCCCTATGTCTAGTTCATTTTAAGTTTACCTTATCAATTTTATTAGTGGCCAATTAATAAAAAGGCATTAAGATTAAGACTCAATAAATAAATCTTTATATTACCCAAATTATATTTTAACCCTTATAGACCGGTGATATTGGATTTCATCACAACCCTAGATTACTAACTTAGTTATGACACATAGCTAGGGCTAGTAGTAAAAACTTAAAAGTAAAAGCCATAAAATAAAAGTGCTTAAAAGTAATTGCGGTAAAGTAAAAGCTTAAAAGTAAAATAAAATAAAAATGCTAAGGTAAAAGGAATTATTTCTACTACTACTAATTTAGATAATCTCCCAGAAAATAATATATAAACTTGTGATTATTACCAACCGACCAATCTGGCGGTATCCTGATTAAGTCAAATTAAGTCCAACCAGCCATAAAGGCGGAACCAAAATAAACCAGCCATAAAGGCGGAAAAGGAATTAAATTACCAACCGACCAATCTGGCGGTATCCTTTCTTAATCAGGTTTAACCAAGTTGAAATGATTTACCAACCGACCAATATAGCGGTATCCCTTTTTAAGTCAAATTTTAAATAGTAAATATATTATTTTTAAGGGAGATTAATCTAAATAGCAATAGTAAAAGAATTACCTTTCACCCTAGCATAGGGAAGTTACCTCCTCATAGTGAATAGTAAACTGTAAAAAGTAAAAGGTAAAAATAAATTACTATTACTATTCAAAAGTAAAATTATTATTATTACAGAACGTAATTAAAAATTACAAAACTAAATTAAAAGAAACTTAGAGAGAGAAGCACTTCCTAATTACATAGAAGAAGTGAGAGAGAATGGTACACTGAAATCTGAAATTTCGCGCTCTATTTATAGGCAAAAAATTCGGTTTCCAGCGTCGCGACGCTAGAATAGTGAGACGTGGCACAAGGTCAGCTTGACACGTAGCGATTCGAATAAGAGGATAAGGTCAACACGTGTCATGGCGGCTGGAACTCAATTATGAAGCTGACGTCATTGATGACGTGGCACTGTTCATGACGTCATTGGTGACGTGGCACTGTTCATGACGTCATTGGTGACGTCATGATGATGTGGCGTGCGCACGTTAGTGGATCTTCTGTGGTGGTGACACGTGTCAAGGCGCACGTTAGCAAAGTCAAACTTCTCAAATTCTGACCCGTTGACCAGGCGCACGATAGCAGACTTCGGTGCAGGTTAGGCGTCGCGCCGCTGAAGGTCCGGGCGTCGCGACGCGCATAAGACCAAAATATCCCTGCTGACGCATTTTTGTCCGGTTTTGCCCCAAATTACCTCCAGAGCTATCCAAACTTTATTTATCTGCAAAATAACAACAAAACACATCAAAACGTTCATAAATCTCGAGAAACAATACAAAACATTAGGTCAAAAGAGTGAGAAATAGTGATATAAATACCACTCATCAATGAGGCCGTCAACCACTGGAATGGTTCTGTCTTGAATGGGAATTGGTGGTGCAACTTCCAAAGGTTTATGTTCCATGTTAACGATTGCTTATTGGCCTTCTCGCCTTTCCTTTCTCAACTGTCTGATGGTTCTTTCAATCTCTGGGTCGAGCGGTCGGAGTTCAAAACTTCTGGTTCGTCTCATGTAGTGTCTGAGAACCTGAAACACAAGAAAACAGAAACAATAAGTAAAAAGAAAATTAGATACAAGTAACGTATCTAACCTCAAAACTAATAGTGAAAGATAACTAAGTCCCCGACAACGGCGCCAAAAACTTGACCGGTGTAAAATCACACGCGTATTACGCAAGTGCACATATCGTTCAAGTAGTATAAAAAGTATCGATCACATGAAGACTTAATACATAGACTATTAATTTGTGAAGCTAAATGTTTATAGTATCTAATGGATTGGTTGTTTTGATTGGATGGTGACTTTAAAATTAAAACAAGTAAATAAAAAAGTGCGAAATAGGTTGAGGAAAATTCAAATTTATAAAACTATCCATGGTTGTGATTTCTTCCAATATCTTTTTAAAGATGAAGTGGTTATTTCATGCTTGTGTAATATATTGGTTTACGAACATGTAACACGAAATTCTGTAAAAGCCTATGTCGATGGTCGGATGCAAATACCTAGTGTAACCCAATTAATCATATGTCTATATCAACCAAGATACCTGAATTCATTAAGATTAAGTTCCAATTATGGTTACCCCCGCCCGACAGGTATATGTCTATCCTGTAAGGAAATCTATTAAAGGGTTATCCATCCTCAAGGAATATCGTGGGCTATTAAGTCTAAGGCTGAAATCTAAAATTCATTTGTCAAGTTTATTTTAAGTTTACCAGATCAATCTTATTAGTGACCAGTTAACAATACGCATTAAGCTTAAGACTTAATAAGTAAACGTTTATATTACCCAAACTATAAAATAACCCCTTATGAGCCGGTGATATTGGAATTCTTCACAACCCTAGATAACGGGCTTAACTACGACACATATTTACGACTAGTAAAAGCTTAAAAATAAAAGACATAGAGTAAAATGCTAGAAAGTAAATGCTGAAAGTAAAAGTACAATAAAAGAAGATATTGGGGTTAAAGGATCCACTTTTATCACTACTATTTTAGATATATCTCTTAATATAATATATTAACTTGTGTGATATTACCAATCAGTCATATAGGCGGTAGCCTGATTAAATCAAATTAATAATTAATTACCAACCGACCAACCAGGCGGTATCCTCTTTAAGTCGGGTTAAAACCAATTTGAATAATTACCAACTGACAAATATAGCGGTATCATTTATTAAGTCAGGTTTTAAATAGTTTATATATTATAATTAAGTGAGATTAATCTAAATAGTAGTAATAAAAGTTTTACCTTTTACCCCAGCAGGGGAGTTATCTCCTCATTACTGAAAAGTAAAAACTAAAAAGTAAAGAAAAGTAAAGACAGTGCGTAAAAGTAAATTGCGTAAAAGTAAAGAAAATTAATTACAGAACTGAAATTAAACAAACAAGATACAATCCTCTTAGTATTTTCAAAAAATTACAGAGAGAAAAGTATGAAATGAACTGAAATTTCGAGCTGAATTTATAGGCCTCGGCAAGCTGGGCGCGTCGCGATGCGCCACGCTTTGCGCGTCGCGAAGGGAAATGATTTGCGGCGGGAAATGCAGTGATGGTGACATGTGGCTGGCTCCGAATTATTGGCTTCGTGTCGTGACGCGTAATTCATTCTTGTGTCGCGACGCTGACATCATGCTGACATCAGCAATGATGTGTCTTCAATACTGAGTGTCGGCAGCATGTGATGGTGACACGTGTCCGAGCGCACGTTGGCATACTCAGGCGCATGTTAGTGATCGCAACGCAGATTTTATGTCGCGACGCTCAAATGACAGTTTTGCCCTTTTTGTTCGTTTTTCACTATTTTGGCCCCGAATCACCTGCAGAGAGTCCTGAAACTTTATTTATCTACAAAATAACACAAAACACGTCAAAATATTCACAAAACTCTAGTAACTATACAAAATATTAGGTTAAATGAGTGGGAAATAGTGATACATTTACCACTCATCATTTATCCATCCCCATATCATCTGTTTTTTGGCCTTCGAACGGTTCAAATTTATGTTGGGAGAGTTTATTTCAATTAAACGGGGTCTTCTTCATGATCAAATTCTATCCATCCCCACATCATCCGTCTTTTTTCCCTCAAACAGTTCAAGTTCATGTTGGGAGAGTTTATTTCACTTAAACATGGTCAATTTCTTCATGTGACTTAGTTCATAGACCTTAGAGAAAAAATGAGTGATAGTGGTAGAAGCTAACTGTTTAGGAAGTGGCTTCTCATCCCAGATGTAAATGAAAAAGAAATGGACATTGATAGAGTCAGATTCAGACTGAATCTATTATGTCACTAGCTCAACCACACCAAATTCTAGCAAAAAAGCTTTTATTCCAGGGCTTCGTCTTAGTGAGAAAAGAGCGGTTAACGGAACACTGACATATTCTGATTCACGAGAACAAGCCATTCCCCTTCCATAGAAAAGTGTTTGTGAATCATATGACTCTTACATAAACCTAAAGATTGCTTTCCCTGTCCTGTAATAATTATTACATTTTTGTCTTTCCTTTAGCCGGGCAAGGGGGAAAGTTTTATAAGTAATAGACTCGTTATAATAGTAGTGAGATGATAAAATATCCCTTTCTATCCTGCCTACACTCCAACCAGTAGTAAGCAACTAACCACTCGTGCAAGAAGTCTCATCCCATAAGATAGAGAAGGTGATTGTACCTACATCAGTCCAAAAAATCCTTCAATTGCAACCTCTTCTTCGATCATTGAAAGCAAATATAAATTACTTTGTTCGTATCTCTATAACTTCTTATATATATGAATGAGAGCTTAATTAAGTAGGGAACGGTAATCCTCCTCATGAACTCTTTTCAAATAAGTCAACTTTTTCCATATCTAAAATCGGGGGTTACATGGTGCTAGGCGGAGTCCTGCCTCTAGGGTTGCCATAATCTAATGTGATTCAAGGAAGTCTCATGATCACTATCATTTAAAATAACCATGCTGCATAAGAAAAGTGAAAAAACTTGAGTCAATTTATATTCATACTGCAATTTTGGTATGTACAAGTATTATATACCTCTTCGAATTTCTCTAAGTGCTGATAATGATTTTCTGATTCTAGACCGTGGAAAGTGAGTAAACGTTGGATGACATCCAGTTTGAAATTGAAACATGATGTATCTAGGGGAAAGTAATGCAAGATGGTGATCACGTCCTAGTGAGATTCATGAATTCTCTGAGTGTCATATGATGATTAAGATCACCATGTTGTGGCTCGTGTTCTACCTGATCAACTGAATTTTCATCTCGGTTATCAGCCATTTTGAATGAGGGTGAATGTAATGAAGACTCTCTATTTAATCTACCACTAGATGCCCAAGACCAATGTCTCATGCAATCCTAAATGCATACAATTTTAAATATACAAACGCTATACTTACAAAAAAGAAAAAAATAATAATAATAAACAAGTGAAAAACAAAAATAAAAAATAAATGACAAAAAAAATAGTACAAATGTAGTGATTATATCCTAAAAACGTCCTCTAATTCATGTTAATTCATATCTCAATTGAATTTATCGTTCAACTGTCTCAATTTCTCGAATCAGGTTCTCACAGAAATTATGGAAGAATCTCTATTTGAGGATGGTTCAAGAAATTCTTTGACAAAATGCAAGCTTCATTTTAATTGAGTTTTCTGTCTCCTGTAACCTTGAAGAACAAGTGCAAGGTTTGTTTATATGTGGGATATCTAAGTTTATAATTCATTTAGGATAAATCAGGATATCTTGGATTTAAACAAATACAAATAAGGAAAAAATGAGATGTAGAAAATACAAAAAAAAAAAAAAAAAAATTAAAATAAAAGAAAAAAAGAAAAAAAAAATACAAGAATGTTAAATTATTATTCTATCTATTAAATTAGATTATCCTGCAACGGCGTCAAAAACTTGACAGGCTCACAAGTGGTTCTTTACTCCCAATTATAAGAGTGTTGAAGTAATAAAATAACTCGGTAAGTCCGAGTTCGATCCACATGGAATAGATTTAGTAAAATAAAATAACAATTCGAGTAATAAAATAAAAAGCCTGAATTGATTGAAGTGATGAGCAATTTTTAAATTGGAATGCAACAATAAATTAAAATACTAGGGCTGGTGGATCAACTCTTAATATTTCAAATATATAGAAATTTTACTTTTTATAATATATAAATTGTCATTATTATCCAGTTAATTTATTTCAGGATTTAATTATGTCAAAATATATATCATCCATAAAAGTGGTGATATGGTTTGTCTATAATTAGTCTAAATAAGTATTCAATTATGCCAGAACATATAAAACCATCCATAAATGTGGTGATCCGATTTTGTCGATAATTAGTTCATATTTAAATTACCCTCTCATATAATATGATGTAAAGTATTAACTATGTCAATCAAGATGAGATTGTTTACAGCGAATCAAGGCACCCACAAAATATAAGAGAAATTAAATATTAGTATTAATATTACAATTTATATATTATAACATAAATAAGATTAATTTATATTTTCATATCAATAGTTTCACTCTTAACCTCAGTAGAATGCAATTAACTACTCATGATTTGAATAAAAACATGCATAATTTTATTAATACAAAAAATTACAACAAAGATTGGAAAAATAAAACACTCAAAAGATGAAAATCCACAAATTCTTAAGACATAATTATGGAGCAGGCTGATAAATGAGGTGTTGAGCTCCTCTATTTATAGAGGGTACTCGACACCTCACTTTGCAAATTGTAAAACTTTACAAATTTGCAAAGTGATGGAAAAAAGTGTCAATCAACTTTCGGTGGATTAACATTTTTGCCTTAAATTGTTTTAATTTTTTTATCTTTCGCTATTATTATCATTTTTGTTTTCTTTTATATATTTATATAAAATACATCATAAGCTCATTTTGTCGCCAATCTAAACACAAACAATGTTTTCCAAGTCCGATTTGAATCTAGTTGTCACGCTCTTTTGTGTTTATGGGTCTTGAAATTCAGATTTCATATCTATTTTCCTATTGAGCATCCGAAGCAGTATTTTACCTAACAATAAATAAAAATTACAATAAAAATATTTAATTATTATTTCACAAACGTGCTAAATTAAGGAGATTAATGAAATTACTAGTGTAAAATGATTAATTTCTATTTTATTAAATGTATACTTTTTAATATTTATCATATTATGACTACAGTTAAAAGATACAACGACTTGACCCATGTTTGATATTGTGGTTTGATCCTTGGTGAGATGAGAAAACTGTGTTTTGATTAAAACACAAATTTTAAGTGTTTGATAAATGATTATAAAAAATTCAATTATTAAAAGTGATTTCTCCTCAAAATCAATCATGCAAGATCTACAACTTTCAACTTTTGTTCACCACCTAAAAATTAAAAAAAAAAAAAAAAAAAATTTGGACTTAATTTTTTAACATAAAATAAATTATATAACACTATTTGTAAATTTTCATCATCATAAACTTATTCATCATCATAAACTCAATGTAATATCAAACAAGGTCAAACTTAATCTAATTTTGACCGTCGCCTAAAGCCTCACCCAAATATAAGGTATCATAAAAATTTGTGTATATATATTTAAATATATTATTAATTTTATGATAAAAAATAATAAAATTTTCCTAATTGATTAATTAATTATAATATATAATTTAAATCTCGTTAAATTTTTCACATAAAACCCCCCAACAAATTAGAGCCGCTCTGAATGAATCAACTTATAGAAGAAAAAGAAAATTCAAAATATTAGCTAGAAGAATAGTACCATGCCCTCGCTGGCGCATTAAATTTTTTATTTTAATCTTTTTTTTCTTCATTTATGTTTGTTTGTGACGATCAAGATGACGTGTCTCGATTTGGAACATACAAGTCACTGACACTGTATGCCATGCCATGGACCATAGAAATCAATTTATTTAAAAACAAAATTTTTATTTTTATTTATTTTTTAATAAAAAATTTAATTTAATAAATTAGATATATTATATGGACCAGGATACAATAGTATCCCGAGTTAATAAGAAAAAAATACATTATAAAAAAAATACACTCAATAAGAAAAAGTATGTCGTTAGTCTTATAAAAAAGACAAGAGTAGCAAAATAAAGTACAATATTAAAAAAATAAGTGAGTAGTAATAAACAATTCAAAATTGAGTTGTATTTTTTGTGACTTCGAATAATAAAATCTCTAAAAAGAATGTAAACATGTATAATTTATATTGTGGTCCTCATTATTTTAATCTTTTATTAATTAGATAATTACTCTTTAAATTTTGTGACTAATCCTACATTGATTACGGATAATTATCTCACCATAATTCCTTCCAGAAGAATTCTTGTAATTTTTAAACATTCAATAATAGAAGTCTGCACCTTAACAACACATTTATTTTTTCATATTTTATAATAAATTTACGTTTATTAATCGTAATTTTTCTTCAAAAGAAAGTTTTGTAAAAATTAAAAATTTTAATTTTTATTCGTCATCAAAATTAAAAAATGACTTAAATTATTTTTTATTGTAAAATAAAATTATATAATATCATTTTTTATTTTTGTCATCATACTATTTTGGGATAACAACAATTTTAGCCCTATTAGTTGGGCTATTTTTACATTTGAGTCATAAAAGAAATATTTTGTATTATTAAGTCCTATAAGTGAATTAATTTTTCGTTTAAGTCCTAAATCGTTAACTCTAACGGATATGCTAATGAGGCTGAAATAGTTGAAGAAGACACTGAGGAAGTGGTGTATAATTTCTTAGATGATAACAATGGTCTAATTTTTATGGAAATAAAAGTTGGTTGTGAAAGGTTAATGCTTTTGTTAATGTGGTTTAATTGTAATTTTTTGCATGAAAATGACATCTATTGTTTGTGATATTGTGTTGTGCAATATGTCTCATGGTTGTGAATGGGGTTTGACTGTATTTCTTGTAAAATGACAAAGTAATGAATGAAAATTATGGTTATTATTTCAAATTTTGTGTTGTGTTCAAACTTACTGAAGTAAATGATTATCTTTAAGTGATCATAAACAAATAGTTATATACTGAGGAAAAGGGTTTTATATATATATACATAATCATAAATAAAGTAGATGATAATTATGATGGCAAAAATATTCACAACATTGACAAGTCACACAAAATTTTCCCCAAAAACACAGTTTTACATAATCATCACACACAAAAAAAAAGTTATATATAATCTTCAGTTCAGTACATCTGCTGCAGATTCTAGTGTTTGAGTAAAGGGTAATGCTATTTATCTTTTTGTGTGCGTCGTGGCGCCTTTAAAAAAAAAACTGTCGTGACAACTAAATTCATTTAATAGTTTTGCTGATTTGGTATTACGTTAAGTCAAGTTAGCATATCCGTTAGAATTAACAATTTAAGATTTAAACGAAAAAATTAATTCATTTATAAGACTTAATAATACAAAAAATTTCTTTTAAAACTTAAATATAAATACATTCCAACTATTAGAATTAAAATTATTGTTATCCCTAACATTTTCATCGCAAACTTCAATGTTGCACCGGCCTAGTACAAAAGAACACACTATTGATTGAACCGACCTCTAGAAGAAAAAGAATATTCAAAATTCCATTAGCTGGAAGAATAGTACAATGCCCCAGCAGGCAGCAGGTACATTAAATTTTTTTTTATAATCATTTTATCTTTTTTTTTTTTTTTTTTTTATGGTTGTTTGTGACTTGTCTTGATTTGGAACGCACAAGTCACTAACACTGTATTCCTCTTTCATATCCCATGCAAGTAAGTATGCCAAAAAAATCCGGATCCGGTTCCAGATAAAAAATCTCGGATCGGATCCTGAAATATGAGGCTCGGTTCGGGTTTAGGTTTGGGCTTAAAAATATAAATTATATATATATATTATTAAAAAATTCGGAGCCCGGCCTGAGCCAGAGCCCGAGACGGGTCGGGTCAAGCTTTTCTCGGGTCCGGGCTTCAAATTTAATTTCCAGGGGCCCATTGCCTGATTGCCACTCTTAAATGCATGCCCGATAAGAATGACAATGGTCGGATATCCGATCATTTTAGATTAAATTGAAACATAAATCAAATCCAATATCTAATGTCTATCCATAATCGAAAAAAATTCATAGTCGGTATCCATATCCGAAACCGACCAAAAAAGTTGGATATCCGCAATCGACCGAAATTATCAAAAAATTGAAAAGAAAAAAAATAATTCGAAAAAAATTATTATTTAATTATTTATTAATTTATCTAAAAGATTAATTTTGATTTTATAATTAATATTATTATAATTTTTTTTTAATTTTGATTTTATAATTAATATATTATAATTTTTTTTATTTAATATTGGTTTTATAATTAAATTATTATGATTATTTTTTTCAGTCGGATATTGGATATTAGATATCCAAACCACAACCAACCGAAAAATATTTTAGATATCTAATTTTATATCCGAAAATGACCAATATCCATTAAACTTCGGATATTGGATAATTTTTTCGATGGATTGTGGTCGGATATCCAATAGATCCTACCAAATTATCATCCCTAATTTCATGCCATGGATGGTGGTCCCGAAAAAACTCAACCAATTATCCATGTTTGCTTCTTAACCTGTACATCCATGAGGTTCCAAGGCATCCTCAAATCAATAAATTGAGTGTCACATTTGAAGAACAGAGATATCAATATATTAAAAAAAAAAATTATATTTAATCCATTTTTAATGAAATTTTAAACTTAATAAATTAGATATATTATCAATTAGGATGAAACCGGGATATAATCATATCCCGAATTAATAAGGAAAAATATATTCTAAAATATAAACCTAATAAAGGAAAATGTACTTAATAAGAAAAAGTGCGTTATTAGTCTTGTACAAAAAGAGACAAGAGTAGCAACAAAAAAAATATAGTATTAAAAAAATAACTGAGAAGAAAATAAATAAACAACTCTAAAAAAATGTTAAGGAGATGATCTATTTTCTCTTACATAAAAGCTTTTTTCATTATTTTATAGGCAATTTTTTAAATATATATAATAAATTTATCTAGATATTAGATAGATAAAGGAGTTGTAAAAAGAAATGAATTTAAATTTAAATTTTTCAACAAAAAAAAATGAAAGAATTAATTTTTTGCTATGCAAAATTATTTAAGTACAGAGACCACATCATGTACCCGGACACGGCTACAACACTATGTAACCCTGGCATAGGTCCGCATTTATTACCACTCATATAATTAATATTTAATATCTTATTAAAAATATATAAATCATGAAATTTTATTTATTTATTTATCCACTTAAAGATTTCAAATTGTATTAAAAATATAGAAAATATTTATCTATTTGTTAACGATTGATTTTGGTCTCAGGGCAATATGTGAATATCACTCCCGAGGTAATCCTCATTCAATAGTGAATTTGTTTGGTTATGGGGGGAACCAAAAGCAAACTTAGCAGAATGTAGATAATGCGCCAATCGACAAAGAGATTTAACGTGGTTCGGCGGATCTTAGTCCGACCTACGTCCACGGGCACAAAAGGGATGATACTTTTATTACTCAAACACGCTTTTCAGCTCTCTTCTTGTTTTTACAAGTCTGATGGTAATGATTTTGATCTTTCATTCTCAATGTTCTCACTTGTTACCCCTTATGCACACTCTACCCTTCTATTTATAATAGTGTAGAAATCATATTCCGTCTCCTACAAGAATTTCCTAGTTGAAACTATTCCATTTTCCCATAAGGATTCTTAGTCAAAACTATTCATTTTTCCCATAAGGATTCCTAGTCAAAACTATTCACTTTTCTTATAAGGATTCCTAATCAAAACTACATTTACTTTCTTTATCCTACTAGGACTCTGTCTCACCAGTTTTCCCCATGAAAATAGGATAACTTGTCGTCTTATCTGCAAGAATAGGGTGTCATCTTCCGGAGCACGCCTCGCCATATGCTCGGTCTTCATGAGGTCGGTCATAATGGTCATTTGAACTGAGAATGCTTCTGCCGATCTGATAATTGCCCGGTCATCCGAACTCAAGTGCTCGGCCATTTACTCATGTGGTCGGGTCGATATTAATGATTTTCGACCGAGAAGGGAATTACCCTTTTTACCCCTGACGTACTCCTTAAATAACATAGGTCCTGAAAACACCATCAACATCTGTCCCCTAGTTCTCGGTAACAACGAGTTTGCGAGTTGATGCCGGGAACTATAAAAAAAGATGGTGTGCTGATCGCCTTACTGGTGGTCGTTCCAGAAATCACAGAGAAATTACCTTCGCCATCAACTAAGTCTTCTGTTTCTATTTTCATATCCTCGGTTATTGGAGATGCTGACCCTATTCAGAACGATTCTCCACCTCAAAGAAAATTTCTTACTTGGGTCGTTCCATCAGGAGATGAAGTTCCTCTTGTTATCCAAACTAAAAATGACTCCTCCTGTTGTAATATATGTACCAGCGATTTAGAGGTCCTGACCCCTGACTGATCCAATCTCGATTGTGAGGAGAAAATTTTGCCTCTGAGCTAACGATGATGTGCTCGGTAGCATGTGATCCTGTCTCGAGCTATGAGAGATGCTCGGACCTGTGGAATATTACGTCCCCAGTCTGAAGGACTGACTCGGTGGGACGCAACCCGACCCCGAATGAAGAGAGGCACTTGGACCTGGGGGAATGTTACGTCTCCAGTCCGAAGGGCTGATTCGGTGGGACGTAACCCGACCCCGAATGAAGAGAGACACTTGGACCTGAGGGAATGTTACGTCCCCATTCTGAAGGGCTGACTCGGTGGGACGTACCCCGACCCCGAGCTGAGAAAGGACACTTGGACCTGGGGGAATGTTACGTCCCCAGTCCAAAGAGGTAGACACAGTGGGACGTAACCCGACCCCGAGTGAAGAGAGGCACTTGGACCTGAAGGAATGTTACGTCATCAGTCCGAATGGCTGACTCGGTGGGACGTACCCCGACCCCGAGCTGAGAAAGACTGAGAAAGACACTTGGACCTGGGGGATGTTACGTCCCCAGTCCAAAGAGGTAGACTCGGTGGGATGTAACCCGACCCCGAGTGAAGAGAGACACTTGGACCTGGGGGAATGTTACGTCCCCAGTCCGAAGGGCTGACTCGGTAGGACGTACCCCGACCCCGAGCTGAGAAAGACACTTGGACTTGGGGGAATGTTACGTCCCCAGTCCGAAGGGCTGACTCGGTGGGACGTACCCTGACCCCGAGCTGAGAAAGGCAATTGGACCTGGGGGAATGTTACGTCCCCAGTCCGAAGGGCTGACTCGGTGGGACGTACCCTGATCCCGAGCTGAGAAAGGCATTTGGATATGGGGGAATGACGCCTCCCCAGTCCAAAAGTGCTGACTCGGTGGGACGTAACCCGACCCCGAGCCAGTGGTACACAGAGGTCTCGACGGAATGAAATCCAGCCCCGAGCCGAGTAATCTTTGGGATTTGCATAGGAGGGAAGTGAATCAACCTATGCAGTCCTACCCAATCTGGCACGGGCGTCCCCTTTGCCAGACCGGCGAAAAAACAAAAACAAAACTTTGGAAAATAAGATCAAAAAGGTGGGGGTGACTCAACACTTGTCCCAAAAAAACTTTTTACAAATGTAAACAACAGCACGGATGCCTCAAAACAGCGTCCTGTCCGAGGCCTCCAAAACACAATTCTGAATCTTTCAATTCAGTGTCCCGGCGAACCAGGATTTGGATCAGAGAGCGTTTAAAATGGTAAGGGCACATCCTTTATACGTCAGGTCACTGTGGAGCCTGTGTATTTGTGCGAGGGCTCCTCCTTACCGCGCTGGAGCAGGCACACGCCACAGGGGCACAACGCCTCCCCGTGTTGCGCCTCTCTTGGATCCAAATGATGAATGGATCAAAGAGTGTCCGGGATACTAAGGGCACATTCCTCCTTAGGTCCGATATCACTGGAGCTAGCAATCGTCACGGGGGCATCATCACTCCCCGTGCTATGCTTTCTCACGGATCCATTACATCAGGTCAGTGAGGATCAGAGAGTGTTCGAAACATTAAGGGCATATTCATCCATATGTTCGGTAACACTGGAGCAAGCAATCGCCACAGGGGTATCATCCCTCCCCGTGCTATGCTTCTCACAGATCCTATGCATCGAATATGTCCACGAATATTCTGAGGACCCCGAGCTTGAGAGACATTCGGTTCTGGGGGAATGTTCCGTCCCCAGGCCAATAAGTATGACTCGGTGGGACGTAACCCGACCCCGAGCTGTAACAAACATCGATCTCGGCGGTACAAGAGCAGACCCGAGCCGGAAAGAGACATCGGTCTCGGCGGTACAAAAGCAGACCCGAGCCGTAAAACAAATATCAAAATCATTGTGTGAGCCATAACAAACAAGCATAATCAAATGTCAACCTAAGTCAGAAGAGGTTTTACTCACCTTTTTGGAATCCGTTGCCTTTCTTGCAACTCTACAAGGGTCACTACAAGCAAGACTATTCTTAATACATCTTCTCTGCATCTCAGCATTCCACGCATCCGACCGGATGACTTCCGCTATCAACTTGGTCGACCTCAAAAACCGAATGGTCTATGTACACACTGAGATAGCCTTTTTTCGCCAAGTCTTCCACCTGCTCCCGCAGGTCTCTGCACCCATTCGTGGCATGTCCCCTTACGTTATGGTAGATACAATATGCCATACTATTTCCCTCCTCAATCGGGAACCTCCTCAAAGTAGGCTCGGCCAACAGACCTTTATCCTGGATTTCCCGAACTATCTGGTGAAATCCCTGACGATCGGTGATTTCCATCTTCTGCCATCGTCTTACTACGCGAGCTGCTTTTTGTTGAGTTCCCCACAGACGGCGCCAACTGTTGACGGCTGATTTTGGTCTTAGGGCAATATGGGAATATCACTCCCGAGGTAATCCTCCTTCAATAGTGAATTTGTTTGGTTATGGGGGGAACCAAAAGCAAACTTAGCAAAAGGTAGATAATGCGCCAATCGACAAAGAGATTTAACGTGGTTCGGCGGATCTTGGTCCGACCTACGTCCACGGGCACAAAAGGACGATACTTTTATTATTCAAACACGCTTTTCAGCTCTCTTCTTGTTTTTACAAGTCTGATGGTAATGATTCTGATCTTTCATTCTCAATGTTCTCCCTTGTTACCCCTTATGCACACTCTACCCTTCTATTTATAATAGTGTAGAAATCAGATTCCTTCTCCTACAAGAATTTCCTAGTTGAAACTATTCCATTTTCCCATAAGGATTCTTAGTCAAAACTATTCCTTTTTTCCCATAAGGATTCCTAGTCAAAACTATTCACTTGTAAATCCGACCTACGTCCACGGGCACAAAAGGGATGATACTTTTATTACTCAAACACGATTTTCAGCTCTCTTCTTGTTTTTACAAGTCTGATGGTAATGATTCTGATCTTTCATTCTCAATGTTCTCCCTTGTTACCCCTTATGCACACTCTACCATTCTATTTATAATAGTGTAGAAATCAGATTCCGTCTCCTACAAGAATTTCCTAGTTGAAACTATTCCATTTTCCCATAAGGATTCTTAGTCAAAACTATTCATTTTTCCCATAAGGATTCCTAGTCAAAACTATTCACTTTTCTCATAAGGATTCCTAATCAAAACTACATTTACTTTCTTTATCCTACTAGGACTCTGTCTCACCAGTTTCCCCATGAAAATAGGATAACTTGTCGTCTTATCTGCAAGAATAGGGTGTCATCTTCCGGAGCACGCCTCGCCATATGCTCGGTCTTCATGAGGTCGGTCATAATGGTCATTTGAACTGAGAATGCTTCTGCCGATCTGATAATTGCCCGGTCATCCGAACTCAAGTGCTCGGCCATTTACTCATGTGGTCGGGTCGGTATTAATGATTTTCGACCGAGAAGGGAATTACCCTTTTTACCCCTGCCGTACTCCTTAAATAACATAGGTCTTGAAAACACCATCAACACTATTTATTCATATATTCAAATTGAATATATTTTATAATTTATTTTAACAACTTACCAATTTTTAATTATACTATTGATAATTCCCGAACATTCTAGATAGAATCCTAATTCCTTCCAATTACGACCAGGCCCAGCCACGTTGTGAGAACTTGTGTGGTCAAAGTTAATACCTAGCCAATAACGAAGCAAAGCATTTTCTAGTCTAAATCCGGATCACATAATTTAATGTGAGGATTTTCAATATTTGAAAAAGGGAATTTAAATGTGTTCCCACTTCGAAAGTGATATAAATAAATATCCATAAATGAATCCGAGCTACCCATGCCCCACCGACACCGACCCAAATGTTCACACTTGAAATATCTATCCATTTTATAAATAAATAAATACACACACACCCCAATAAGCAAAAATCACTTTTGAAGTTTCTGAGAGAGCAAGAAGAGTGAAGAAAAAAATATGGCAAAAAGTGACGTGAAGGTTTTGGGTGCATGGCCAAGCCCTTTTGTGATGAGGCCAAGAATCGCTCTTAACATAAAGTCTGTGGAGTATGAGTTTTTGGAGGAGACTATGAACCCCAAAAGCGAGCTTTTGCTTAAATCAAACCCTGTTCACAAGAAAATCCCAGTTCTGATTCATGGTGACAAGCCAGTTTGTGAATCTCTCATTATCGTCGAGTATGTCGATGAAGTTTGGTCCTCTGGCCCCTCTATTCTTCCTTCTGATCCTTATGATCGTGCCATTGCTCGTTTCTGGGCGGCTTATATTGATGAGAAGGTAATGTTACTTCTCTTTTTCTTCTAAGTTACCTTTGTTCTTTATGTTATTTGCATTGTAGTGACACTTTTATCAGACAAGTTCTTTTAATGGGCTAAATTTTTGGATACAAATTTGAAGTTTCTTTTTAAATTTGAGTCCCAACTTTGTAAGCCCGTTTGTATGGACTCAATTTGGATTGGATATTTTTGGATAACTACTGATATTCGTCTAAAAAATGCGATATTCAGTGTTCAAAAAGATGGCCTAAGCGGCCGTTCAGGCACTAGGCGGTGGTGCCTGTAGCCGGCCTGAAATCATAGTTTTACGACAAACGGCGGTTCCGATCGGCGAGTGGGTTTTGTCATTGTGTCGGCCGGCCTTGTTTGAACATGAAGGACCGGCGTGTGAGTCGAACAGCCACTGTCGGCGGTGGCGTGTGGAATACACGCGCCGGTAGTCGCCGCCGGTACCACCACCACCACTGCCTCTCCTCTTATGATTCTCATCTAAGAATAGGAAAAGCTATGTTTGTTAAAATTTTATTTTTTAGGAGGAAAGAAAAATCACGATTCTGGTGTGAAAACAAAAAACAGTAAGAGTAGTAAATCTTGTAACTTGAAGTAAATCTTGAATATTAAGAATAGGATAATAACTAAGGAAAGAAATATTCATGAATTTTGGAAGTAAATCTTGAATATTAAGAATAGGATAATAACTAAGGAAAGAAATATTCATGAATTTTGAGAGAATAATAAAAATAGACATCCAAATCTTGTAACTTGATTTGTTTAACCTCAATGAATCCTCAGAGAACCTAAAACCATTCATGGGCAGTGCTCAAAAATTTGCTTTGATCTGATAAAATTCTATGAATGATTTGCAGTGGTTCCCAGCCCTGAGAAGCATTGCTAGTGCAGAGGGTGCGGACGCTAAGAAAGCTGCTACTGAGCAATTGATCGAAGGATTGGTTTTGCTGGAAGATGCTTATGTTAAGTGTAGTAAAGGGAAGCCATTCTTTGGTGGGAACCAAATTGGGTTGGTTGACATTGCATTAGGTAGCTACTTGGGATGGCTGAGAGTGACAGAGAAAATGAATGAGGTGAAGTTGCTTGATGAAGTCAAAACTCCAGGACTGTTCAAATGGGCTGACAGGTTTTGTGCTGATGCTGCTGTCAAAGATGTTATGCCTGAGACTGATAAGCTTGCCGAGTTTGCCAAGGTTCTTGCCAAAAGAGCTTCTGCTGCTGCTGCTCCCAAATGATTTAAGGACACTAGTCTGGTACTGGACTTAAGTAGCTTAATTCTGTGCTTGGAGAGAAAGGGTTGTATTCAGAAATAAATTACAATAAGATTGAACGGTGATCATAAAGTAACTAGTTTTCTTTATCATTTTTGTTTCTGTTTTCATTTGAAAAAGGCAAAAAGCATGTATTTGGTTTCTATCATTGGACTTGGCGCTGCCTATCCAACAGAAACTATTTACTACTTTTTTTTAATAAATTGATTAGCTATCTTTGTAAAACACTTCACTGTTAAGCTTGTGCACTTGAAAGAATTTTCACTACAGAACATCTGGGCTACTAGCAACCATTAGCTGGATGGCTACACTACCTGAAACCAAATCACATGATATGTTAATGTCATGAAAGTTCACTCGTGTAAATGGTGAAATTCCCACCTGGGATTTTGCTAGAATCAAAGATTTCCAACTACAGAAGCCTTTGTCGGCACATGTCTAAAATCAATTAATAATCTCCATCATCGATCTTAAACTGGGAATTTGGTGTCAAGCATACACCTAAACAATGCTAGTTGTATAATTACTCTTTATTAATTTCATTGGAATTGACATAATCCATCAAACATGTGATATAAATAATAAATTGGCAGCACAATATGAAATTCTGCTATTATGTTTTGAGCAAGAAGGGACCTGGTTTTTTCTGGTGTTGTTTGTATATAAGACATGGAAATGGCAATGTTTGACTCTCCAAATTTGGCAAAAAGGTGTTTTCATTACTTTGTCTATGCTACTAAGTTAGTTGACTTATCGACCAAAGGAAATGGAGACCAAAAGCAGGCCAAGCTAATTGAGCAAGTTACATTTTAAAGAGCTTCATTGTTTGTATTATTCATCTGCTATTGTATTGTGAAAGCCATAGCTGCTGTGTCATGGGGCAAAAGACTTTGGTTCAAATATGTAAAGCTTTTTCTTGCATTATTTGGTTGAGGAGAGGGCTAACACACTTTTTTTTAAATCGTAATACCAAGGTTAACTCTAGCGACACCACATTCCACCGAAATTGTACGTGTCACTTTTTTTCAATTTTCTAAAATAATCAGGGTCTAAATATTGGGCCGCCCCTGACCCTGAGGCCCAATAAATCTTGACGACTAATTGCCTAATGCTAGTCTAAGTTATATGGTTATTGTCTTTTCACTTATAAGAAATATCAAATAGATATAAGTATTGAGATATAATATATTACTATTGCAGTAATATATATATATATAATAGTAAAATGAAAATTTTATGAAAATATGATAATAGGGAAATTATTATTTTCCACCTAGAAAATGACATAAATATCGTTTTTAAAATTTTGAAATCATTCCATTTTTCATCTGAAATTTTAAATGTGTTTATTTTTCCATTTTTATGAGGTGGAAAACATATAATTTTCCTAAATTAAATGGATAATTTGTACACATTTTCACTTTATCAGATTGAAAAGTGAATAACAATAATTTTCAAACTATAGGTGGAAAAGAAAATAAATTCAAAATTCTCATGAAAAATAATATTTAAACTATTTATTAGGTAGAAAAATGATAATATCCCATAATAATAAAATGTTAACCAAAAATATTTATTTATTATTTCTCAATTTGTCAAGTACTGAAATGATAATAACCCAATATTTAAACTGGAACAATTAGCAGCACTGAGACTGCAGTACAGTACTGATCGAAAATGGCAGCAACGAAGATTATACCTCTGGTTCTGATGGGATGTGGAGGCGTTGGACGGCAGCTCCTCCAACACATCGTTTCCTGCCGATCTCTTCATGCCAATCTGGTAAAATTAAACTGTAATTTCCTTTCATTTGCGATTAATTAAATTAATAGCTATATTTAGGACAGATGAATTATTTAGTTATTTATTTATTTTACTTCCATACACCTTTGATGATTCTGTTTTTATTGGATGCTTGGGGAAATATTTAATGGAATCAAAATTTGTTTGACTGTGTGATGATTGTAATGCAGGGAGTGCACTTGCGAGTTGTGGGAGTATGTGACAGTAAGTCATTGGTTGTTTCGTCGGATGTTTTGACAAATGAGTTCAATGATAAACTCTTATCAGAGATTTGTCGAGTCAAGACCGACCATTCTTCTCTCTCAACTCTTAGTGCTTTAGGTAATCCTATTATTGTTGTTTGTATTATCGTGTGGTGTCGTGATAGATAGATTGCTATTCTGTTTATTTCTCATGTTTTGATTTTCTGTTGCGAAGGTGAATGCCAAGTATATATGGATTCAGAGTTGAGGGGCAAGTTCGCAGAAATTGCATCTATACTCGGAAAATCAACAGGTTTGTAGCAGACTCGCAGTTACTATGTTACCGGCGTTTGTATTTTTTAAACTCTGATTTGTTGTTCAATCAATGAAGTTTCATGGTTTTGTTTAACCTTGTAACAGGTTTGGCCCTTGTTGATTGCTCTGCCAGTTCTGAGACTGTTGGAATATTAACTCAAGCGGTTGATTTGGGTTGTTGCGTTGTCTTGGCAAATAAGAAGCCTCTTACATCTACAATGGTAATAACTCTACAAGGAATCCTTATTAGATAGGAACTGGAAGCATTTGGACATGTATGGTCATCCTTTTTTTTTTTTCCATATATCATTTTTATATGAAGTTTCATAAACATGAGTAGATACTCTGTAATCAATCATTAGAAGACTTGATTCCAGAGATGGCGACACTTCCTGCGGTCATTAAATGATGCAATGGCATTACTTCTGCAGGCAGTTCCAACATTCTTTATTTTCACCATTTAAGATGAATTATATTTGGTGTTAAATTCATATAAAATAGAAAATAAGTATTGAAATTTTCATGGAGCAATTAAATGTAATCTCAGTGTTTTTGAGTTTCATCTAAAGACAATATAGAAATTTTACCTCTGCCAATTGCTCAATAAGTTTATCAGATTGAACTGGAAGAGCATGTATAAAATTCTATTCAAGGAAAACCATAATTATTTGCTGTCTCTTAATTTTCCATATTGCTTAGTCTATTATTCATGCTAAATAAGTTGTTGCTATTGCATTTGAAATATTATTCAAACCTCATGCTGTTCTGTAATGTAGGAGGATTATGACAAATTAGTCTCACATCCACGCCGCATTCGATATGAGTCAACTGTAAGTGAAGTTTTTTCTTGAAGTTCGTAGTACTATTCATTGAAGTTTGAACCGTATTCTTTCATCAGTTATTCTGTTTTTGTCTTATATATGGAAGTCATAGGGGAAGTGTCTTGAGCCTTTATACTAATTTGATGTATGTACTTCATAGGTTGGTGCCGGCCTTCCCGTCATAGCATCCTTAAATCGTATTCTTTCATCAGGAGACCCTGTTCATCGTATTGTTGGAAGTCTTAGTGGTATTGGTTTGGTTATGGCATTCATTATTCCTTCACATACCTTTTTTGAGCTTTCTTTGTGCCTGCTTGTATTTTTGTGCAATCATCATTGATATATGAATTTTGACTATTATTTGCTTAATATGCTTGTAATAGGTACTTTGGGGTATGTAATGAGCGAGGTTGAAGATGGGAAGCCACTTAGCCAAGTTGTTAAAGCTGCTAAAAGCTTGGGATACACCGAACCAGGTTTTTTGTGATTTTAAATTTCTACATATTGGTTATACGACATTGTCTTAATACAATAGAACTACTTTAGGGTATACAAGATAGATTTGAAGCTTTTATGAACATTGGTCAAAACAGAAATTCAGAGTAGTTAATTTGTCAAATAAGATAGAGTTGAAGCTTTTAGTAAGGTCCGAATTCATGTGTTGATCTGATGCACCGTATTTTTAAGAAAGGCCCAATTATGATGGAAATTGATGTTTAATTATATAAAATAAAGTCGATAAGTAGTTTTGGCAAGACTTATGACTGATTTGTTAGTAATAATCTGTTCTTTGTACCGAGTCTTTGTTGGTATTTTTCAGTTAACAAACTCTTGTGGTCTTGAAGAGTTTAAAACTCGTACACAATCTCCTCACTCGAGGGAACTGGTTTGAAAGGAAAAGAAATTATTGTTTGCTCATTTTTACATACTGGAAAGTATCATTAACTAATTATTTAATGGGCTTAGTTTTAGCTTTTTGTTACTCTTCTGTAATCTATATCACAAATATATTATTTATTGTTTAGTTTTTCTTTTTTCTTTTTTTAATTAATTAACGTTAAAAATGCAGATCCACGCGATGACCTCAGTGGGATGGATGTTGCCAGGAAGGTTTGGATCTTTGTAATCCAAATTTTATTACCAGAGTGTTATAATTGTATATTCATGCAAGTGTTATGATTCCTGCTATTAGTTTTGTATTTCCTTGTGAATGAATCATGCCTTTAGGTGTGGTCTTAATTGAGTTGAAGGATATTCCATTCTTTCTTTCAGGAAAATTCAAAGGCGTTGTTACTTGTTATTTGGTTTTTCGTGCTGTGTTGATTATCTTTTTGTGGACTATGGTCCACAATAAATAATGAAAATAAAAGAAAAAGTCAATCTTTTGAATATCATTTGATTATGTAGCATTGTAATGAGTAGAAGAGTTTATTTCTCAGAATAAGCATAATTAATTAGTCATAAGTAATAAATTCAATAACTTAATTTTTGTTTAGGCTATTTTAGAGATTAGACCAAAAACATGCATTCATAACTGATTTTGATGTTACAAGATAGTCATATATAGTCTTATCAATTTACTGAGTCAGGGTTTTCATTTAATTCATTCTACAAATCAGAACATATAATACAGATAAATTCGCTAAAGATAAAGTCAGCATTATGCTAACATGCCATTATTTGTTCTTTCTTGATGTAACAGGCTTTGATCCTTGCTCGACTTCTTGGAATGAGAATCAACATGGACAGTATCAAAGTAGGTTCAGTTGTTTATTTATTCTCCTTTATTAAATGAATGTTATGATTTACTGATGACTTTGCTTTTTACTCATATTCCACTATACTTAGTTCCATCTTTCTTCGTTTTGGGATGACAAAATGCGAAGTTATCCAAGACCTAGTCCTGCATCTACTTTTGAGTTTCTTTTGTAATGCTTATTTGAGTTATTTCTGTTTCACAGATTGAGAGTTTGTACCCTGAAGAAATGGGACCCGGTGTAATGTCTGTGGAAGACTTCTTGAGTACTGGGCTTCCATTGCTAGATAATGACATTGGGGAGAGAGTAAGAAAGGCTTCTCTTAATGGGAATGTGCTCCGTTATGTCTGTATGATCGAGGGCTCAAGGTATTCTAATCATTATTTACACAATTTTATCAAATACATGTCAAGACACTCATATAGTCCACAAAGAATCTAGCTATAACAACCCTGACTACTTCGTACACCTGTACAATACATTGAGAATGTAATCACTTTCTTTTTCCTTACATGAATGTTATGTAATTAGCTTAAGCGTTTGGGTTAAATTTGTCTGACAATCATTCTTTTTCTAGGATATTAACTTAGTGCGTTCTTGGCAGGTGTGCTGTTGGCATTCAGGAACTTCCCAAGAATTCTCCCTTGGGAAGATTGAGAGGAAGCGACAATGTGGTATGCACTTCTCTTTCTTAAAAGAGATTGAAAGCATATAACCTAGAAATGCTTGGTAAAACTTGATCTGACAAGGAATGTGCTGATGTGTAGAGTTTGGAAAAAAATGAAGTAATGGCTTATTTGTCTCATAGAAAGAGTGAAATATAAAATGAACTGCTAGCTGAATTAAGGAAGAAATGAGGATAAAGTTCTCCTTTTTCCTCTTTCGTTTTAGAATTTGCCTTTTAGTAGTAAAAACAAAATATAGCCTAGTACCCCAACTCCATCCTTCTCTTTGGCACTTGAGGCAAGAACGGATGAGTAAAAGTTTGAGGTCATTTGGTAAGGAGCAAGCATAATATGTGGAGTGAATTCATCAAATGCCCAATGAAAGGGTCGGTTTGAGTGAGATGAGAGAATCAGAGCAACACTTTGGCCGAAGTTCGATATTTCAGGTATGCAGTTTTTGTTTGGAAGTTAACACTTCTAAATAAACAAAGACTCCGTTTGGTGGAGCGTTTCGCTAGCATTAAAACGCTCTACCAAACGGGTTCTTTGACGCTAGCGTTAGCGCTCAAAAAACCATAATCTCACAACATGAGATTATTTTTTAACGCTGGCTTATATTCTAACGTTTGTTTTATAACTTATAAGTAAGCTTATACTTTCAATGCAATACTCTATACCAAACGCACCCAAAGAGTAACCATATATTAGAAGTAACCAAACTAAATAATCTTTTCCCTTGAAAAAAAGAAATCTCTTCCCTTATACCATCAAGGGTTTTTTTTTTTTTTTTTTAAATTGTCTTTTTTTTAAAAAGTTTGGGCATATCCATGAAAGTAAAAAACTAGATTTTTCCCTCAGCGGCTCCAAACTAAGAGGCAGTACAGAATTTTTTTCATTGCACCTGTAGGCTTATTGGTGCATTTGTTAAACCCAGTGAAACAAACTACTACTAATTGAGCCCCCAAGGGGTGTGGTTTGGTGGCACAGGGCTTAGGACTTGATTGTCAGGTTATGGGTTCGAGTGCAAGAGGTGCATTTCTTGTAAGAGCCTATGGCAGCTATGGGTTTTACCTGCTCCGCTTAAGCTCGGATTAGGTGGTTTGGCGGCGGGGTTTCCAACGTTTCCAAAAAAAGGAAAAAACTACTAACTGATGGTGATCCACTTTTGATAAAGCTGAATAAGCTAGATGTTCAGGCTTTCATTGCTGAAAGTAAATAAATTATGCCAAGCAATCCTATGCCTGTGTGACCTGTAACTGTCAATATAGAGGGCCAGAATCCATTGCTCTCAACCTCATATAACAATGGCGTGGTTAAATTCCTCCTTTCATTCCATGGGTCTCTGATAATTATCTAATTTGCGAAACATGTACAACTGTCGCTATCATTTGAAAATTACAGTTTCAAACATCATAGGTATTGTGAATGTTTAATACGTCCATGTACAGTTAGTCTGTTAACGAGGATATGACCTCCATTCTTAAGCCTTTTTTAGGTAAAACTTAAGCCATTACAAGAAAACTGACCATTTATTTTCTTTTGTATATGCAGTTGGAAATATACAGTCGATGTTATAGTGAACAACCCTTAGTTATTCAAGGAGCTGGAGCTGGAAATGATACAACAGCTGCTGGTGTGCTTGCTGACATCCTTGATATTCAGGATTTATTTCCTTGAAAGCCTATTGTGCTCCGCAGGTAGAAGAAATTGAGGAATTGTCGTTACTACGTATGTAAAGACGTGTGATGAGAGATGCTAGATTTCGAAAAACGTTCAACGGATAATTCTACTCATGAAGCTGTTACTGCACTTGGCTCGTTTCAGGTTTGTGTATGAGCATATGCATGAAAGATTTGTTTGCATATCTTTAGCATTATTGGTAACCCTCATGTCATTTTCAAGGCAACTTGAGCTTAAGTGCTTGTTAACACAAGACATAGAAGGATTTCCAATTTCAGCAGCCTTTGTTAGGCGCGTCTAAAATCACTAGAATCTCTATCATCATCGATCTTGATTTGGGAGTTGAAAAATCGTCTTGAATCTCGTACAACCATCCCTCTCCTCAGTCCATATTAAGTGATAACAAACTCATTTGGACAAGTGGAATTTGGGGTTAGTTTTTCTCCATTAATAAAAGGTTACTGAATAATGAGATAAAGAAGTAACTTAATATTTTACCACGAGGTGAATAATATTTTACCTTCTATATAGAAAAAATTAAAAAGTCTCCTCTAAAGGTGTCCATCTATGTAAGTGAGTCCTTCAACATTCATTATCATTAGTCATTAATTTTTTATTATTAAATTTTTTTAACAAACAAAGAAATTCATTTAATCTATTAAAGGTTTACCAATAAAGGAATTAAGGTTTTAGTAATATTGGATCAAGCCAACTGGGTAGTTTTCAATTTCATATTTTATTTGCCGTTTTAGATTTTTTTTCACGCTAATTTTGCTTAATTTCTATTTATTATGTCCACGTTAGCTCCCTTACTCTTGATGATGTCCATACAAGTAGGTCATATCACTTTCATTACTATACATTCATCAGTCATTAATTTTTTGCTATTAAATTTTTTAACTTACAAATAAATTTATTTGGTAAGCAAACCTATTTATGCCTTTGTTTTAATTTCGATATTCACAAAGGTATATCTGATTTTGATTTCTTATTCAGATATTTGTTTCATGTCCCATAAAATCTTTTTTACAAAAATATATATATATATATAAATCGAACATATATATATATGTTCGATTTATATTTTTTTAAAATATGTTAGCGAAATATTACAATATTATTTTAAATTCTAATTAAGTGGCACTTATAAATAATATGAACACACAACTTTATGCATTATTGCATCTATTGATACGAACCCCGAGTATTATGCGGGTTTTCATCTAGTAAATATATAAAAGTTAAAAAACTCTCTCTCATATCAAACTATTCATGTCGTCTCCCTTATATTTGATTATGTTTACTTAAGCACGTGAGTTATTTCACCTCCATTAGTTGTCATTCATTAGTTATTGTTGGACAATTGTGACCCATAGCATCACTATTTTGTAAAAGACAGTGTTCTTGTAAAAAATTAACTATGTGACAAAGGAAATTGCTCTTTTATCATTTTGTAATTAGATTACTCGGATATATAAATGATAAAAGTCATTATGATTAGTTCCGGATTAATAAGATATGAGACAATATTAATCCACGAAAGGTTTAATCATTAAATATTCATAGTCGTAGTATTATCGAGACTGGACATCGATAATGCGGAATGGACTGGTATTGCACTTGTGCGCGTTATGAAAGCTTAACGACATAGTTCTCATATATTTAAGTATTGGATACTTATGCAAGTGTGATAGGATGTTCTGTTTGCCGATGGTACGAGAACAATTTCGCTCTGGATAGACCCCTCGGAATCCCATTGGTAGTATGACTATGTGTCTACGGGAATCCGAATCAAGGTAGGTGTATTTGGTCTTAACCTGAGACTTGCATCGCTAATACTTGCGACAATCAGTACGCTTTGGTTTTGGTCGTCCGGGACTTTAACAGGTTCTGTGTACGCCTCTTCTGGGTATACTGAGAATCGTAGTGTATTGGGTGTGATGTCAAGATGAAAATATCACTTCAGTCATATGGAAATGATGATCAGCAGGGATACGGAACTGGTACTCTTAAGTACTGCAGTCATCGGGATAATATGTTTCATACATGGCAGACATAATTCCAGCCCCAGACCTAGCATGTGACATTCGATACCGGATCGTAATACGTAATACATAGTATGATATGCCTGATAAAGATTATATATTCATTTAAAGAATATTTCTGGAGAATTGGGTAGGCACAGTGTTTTGCTAGAAGCCAACCATGTCTTATAAATCGGTAAGAACGTGGTACCGGGTACGCACGTGTTCGGATAGTCTGATGACCGTATTTACTGCCAACATATCCAGGGATCTCTTGGGTCGCTTCCCAAAGATTCACCGATGAAATTTGACTCGAACAAGAATTAATCTGTGATTAATTATGAGAGAGAAAATTAATCTGGGATTAATTACGGCAATAAATTAATCAGGGATTAATAACCAAAGAGAAAATTAATCTGGGATTAATTGCATCAAGAATTAATCTGGGATTAATTCGACTAGAAGAGAGAACGTGATTAATTTGGAATTAATCGGCAAAGTAAATTTAATAGTGAAATTGGATTTTACTATTTAATTTATTTAATTGGGCTAAAATAATATATTAGATATATTAATTGAAATTAGATTTCAACGCGGAATTAAAATTGGATTTTAATTCAAGCAAACGAATTAATTTATAATTAATTCGTAAGCGACTTTCGTAATAATTCTGCGAGGCATAATTATTTAATTAAATTAGATTTAATTAAGTAGCAACGGCAAATTCATTTAATTCGGAATTAAACGAACCCGGGCCCGAGCGAAGTTACGTGTTGGATTGTCCGACTTAAATTTGGAATTTGAAGTGGGGCTCACCAACTTGCATCAATATGTTTGAACTTGATGAAATTTGGTAATTGGTTGAGTAAAAACTTGGGATTGCCTTTTCATACACTTAAACCAAGTCTAACACTCAACCTTGATATAAAAAAGTAAGTCAACTTTTGAAGTGTGACTAACTATTCATCATCTCCATTTCTTCTCTCAATTGTCGAACACTATGAACCTTGGAGGAGAAATTTTTTCTTTCATTTTGTTCATAGCTAGCACTTCAAGGAGTTAAATAAGGTGATAGAGAAACTCACCCGAGAGTTTGGAACTCGATTTCAAGCTCGGAGCTTCCACATCCAAGAAAAAATTTTGAAAGCCTACAACCGATCAAGGTGTTTTTTCCGCAACTCCCTTTGATTAATTCACAAACGAATCACTCTTAGACGATCTTGGCATGTTCTAAGAACACTAACAATGGTATCAGAGTCTCATAAGTTTGATTTGAAAATATAGGGTTCATGACTTTAATTTGGGATTTTATGCGTAGAGCTTGATTTTGCCTAAATTGATGAGTTGGTTGAGTTTATATGATGTTGAATTGGATTTGTATATCATTGGATTTGTAATAAATTGATTAGACCAAAATCCCCAAAATTCATGCTTGGCCGAATGTATCCCCTAAGTTGCTCATGGTGATTTTTTTTTTTTTTTGAAAATTAACAATTGGATGTGTTGATGGCATGAATTGTATGTTAAATGTTGATTTAATTAGATTGAAATCAAATTGCATGATGAATTATTGCCTTTTCCGTGAGCTATATAGCATGTAATAGATTGATTTTGCTTCAATTTATGTTGGACATGAATTGGAAATGTTGAGCATGATTAAATTGGATTAATTAGTGTTTTGGAAACATTAGATTAATTGATTAATTATGTTAATTGCACTTTAATTAAATAAATATATAATTTGGAATAATGTGTTAATTTAATTTGTTGTAATTGGGCTTAATGAGCTTGGTTGGGCCAAGTTTGGTTTTGGACAATTGGGTTGGATCTAATTGGGCCTAAAACCATTTCCATAAAGTCCAAATATGACAATTGGACCTTAATAATTTAATTGGGCCTAATGGGCCTAAATTGATTTTTGGCATAGGCTGATTCCTAATTGGGCCTTGGCATCTTGGGTTTAATCCATAATGGCCAAAGTCCATGCGTAAAGAATTAATTAAAAGCTCATTGGACTTTAATTGAATAATATTAGATATTAATTGAGCCTTTGACAACCATAAAGATTGGATTTGGAATCCAAGTCTAAAAGACACCTTTAAAAGTGTAATTATTTAATTTGGAATTAAATATGAATTAGTATTTGATACAATTTAAATTGGATTTAAAATTATAGTTCGATATAATTCAAGAATACGTGCTTTGAGTACTTATTCTTAAACGAGTTGGACTCGCACAAATCAAATCGTTGTTTGAACATTGGATGGTCATTAATTCAAAGATTAATTAATTGGATTAGATTGATTGAATAACATGCTTTGTGTGAATACATGGATTTATTGTATGAATAATGTATATCAGATGAATATTAGAAGGGTGAGTGCAATTTTGGAAATTGTTGTAATAAATTTAGAATTTATTAAATTGGACATGCGTGTCCAGCATATTATCTCTATTCTCTTTGTATTTATCTTCTCACAAATTCCCCTCAATGTAAATGAGGTTTCTTTAGAAGTATTATGTAATTTGGTAGAAGTAAGAATAATGCTAGCGGGAGAGAGGAAATTGAGATATTTGTTCTAGGAACAAATTTGTTATATATCCATCTGCATATCATTATTAATTTTATTTCGCGCCGTATTATGCTTTTAGAATGCATGCGTAAGGGTGTATGATGAGACCTAATCAAAGATAATAAATTGGTTGTCAATTTACGCGAAAAACCATCAATCAAATATTAAGTGGTTTTCCTTCCATTGAGTGGTTCTCTCTCAAGATCCAAGATTGACATTGGTTTGTGGGCCAAAGTCAAGATCAATGTTCATCGCGGATGTGTTTGAACCACGAAAGCTTTGTTCTATATCGCATGTCTTGGGCGGTTGTGACTTGTTGGCCAAAGTCAAGGTCACTTCTAGTTCATCGACGTGGATTACGAAGCTATCCCACTGTCAATTGGTCACGCTAAACTGGAATCATTAAGTTTGTTGAGCCAAAGCCAAGGCTTAGTTGATTCAGAGGAAAAAGGTTAGGAAATATATTGGATATATTTACATATATTAGATATATGTTTCAAACTTGGATGTCCACCTACTGGATCTAGGAATTGGATGAGATCCAATTGATTTTAGAGATCTACCTAGTTAAGTTTCATACAACTTGTTGGCCAAAGTCAAGGTTGTGTGTTATTTAACGGGATCCTAGCCCACTAGGAAACTAGGTTTCCCGAGTACTCCACAGAGGGTTAGAGGCTCGCCGAAAAATAGTGGGAGACAAGTATTAAATTTGCAATTTCGTTTAAATATTTGCAAATACGTGCTCTTTTATTTTAATTTATCGTTGTTATAAATATATTAGTTGGACTAATATTTAATATTACTTTCGTTGAACAGTTAGACTGTACAACACACTACTTCATTTATAGTTGGTTATATAGTTGAACTATAATAATCATTACATTTGATTGTACATGAAATCATTGATTGGATAGTTGGACTATAGCAATCATTATAACTGGAAAGATTAGCGTCAAATGACATAATCCTAGGTGAAAATATCTTTAACGGCACAATTTTCCAGATTGGGAAATGAATCTCAGGATAGTCCTGAGAGCCGAGAAGTTACTCTATTTGATAGAGCGACCTCTCGGGCCTGAGCCCGGAGTTGAGCAAATAGTAGAGCATGAGCTTTGGAAGACTCATCGTGATGATAACTTTAGTGCTCAATCCGTTATGCTTGCCGCAATTACTCCTCAATTTCGTCGTCAGAACTAATGATTAGATCTTTATACCATGATGTTAAAATTGAAGGATTTTCACAGATCTAACCTTGGATCTTAGAAGTACGAATTACAAAAGAAGCTCTTTCGCTCGCGTATGTCAGAGGGTACATCTGTCGAGCACTAGGTGTCGCAGATGATTGCTGACATCGAACAGCTAGGTTAGCTGGGCATTACCTATGAGACCGAGACTTCCATAGATTTGATCTTACAGTCTCTGCCCGAAAGCTGGAGCAGGTTCATCATGAACCAAGAGAAAACTCTTGAAGAGTTAATGGCTATCCTCAATGAGGCAGAGCTAGAGCTTCCAAAAGGGCAGGAAGCGCAAGGCACATCTTCCTTCGACATCCCAGAAGGTCAAGGCTTGGCTGAAGGCTTTTAAGGGTGTGAAAAAAGGGGCAAAGGCAAAATCGTCATAATCTTCTGGGAAGACAAATGACATATCCCAAGATGTCTGCCTAAATTGTGGCAAACGGGGTCACTGGAAGCGTGACTGTCGTATGGACAAGGCAGACATGAAGGAAGTGAAGGTGAGCAAGGCTCCGACTTCAGGTATGTTTGTTATTGTAATAAACGTGTCCACTACTGGTTTTAAAAATTGGATTTTTGATACTGGATGTGGTACATACATATGTACTGATGTGCGGGATCTGCTGATTAGCAAGAGACTGACTTCAGATGAAATCGACCTGCGAGTCAGAAACGGGACAAGAGTCGCTGTTTTGGCTGTGGAAACCTAAATTTTGGAACTGCCTTTTGGGCATGTACTTAAATTAGGAAACTGTTAAAATGTATCTAGTTTGACTAGAAACATTATCTTTATATCTAGTTTAACCCGTTGCGGGTATACCTTTATGTTCCAGAACACCAGGTGTTTTGTTTATAAAGATGATATTGAGATATACACATTATATATGAATAACAGTATTTATATTTCAAATATAAACAAATCTCAAACATATAACATGACAAACAAATGGCTCAAACTGAATTAATCAGATGAGACTTATTTGTGGCATTGTTGTCTGGGACACATTAAATAAGACTCGTATATCCACACTTTCGAAGAGTGGATACTTGGACAGATTTTATCCTAATTCAAATAACGTCTGCGAATCTAGTTTATTAGGCAAAGTGCTTAAAACGTCTTTTAACGGTAAATGTGTACATGCCATCGAGCTGTTAGCCATCGTTCATGGTGACGTATGTGGGCCCATGTCAAGCTAGGCTAGAAGTGGATATAAATACTTCGTAACCTTTACGGATGTTGCATCGCTTTATGGTTATGTGTATCTTCTGAAACACAAGTCGCAAACTTTTGATATAATCAATGAGTTTCGACACGAAGTAGAAAGACAGACCGGCTAAAGTATTAAAACATTACGGTTGGACCGTAGTGGAAAATACTTGAGCAATAAGTTTCTCGATTACATGAAAGAGTATGATATTCTTTCATAGTGGACTCCTCCCGGAACACCTCAATAGAGTGGTGTGTCTGAACGGAGAAACTGAACCTTGTTGGACATAGTAAGGTTAATGATGAGTCACTCTGAGCTACCAATTTCCTTCTAGGGATACGCATTGAACATTGCAATACTTATTTTGAATAAGGTTCCGTCAAAGTCTGTTGGACAGACTCCATATGAAATATGGACATGAAAGAAATCAGATTTCTCATTCCTGAAGATTTGTGAATGCTGGGCATATGTTTAGATGATATCAAACTACAACCCAAATCGGATAAGTGCCCATTATGTAATTGGTTATCCTAAAGAAACTAATTCCAAAACTCACAAGAGAACAAAGAAATTTGTTGCTCTTCATGCGATTTTCTTAAGAGGAATACCTAAATGCAGTGGTAAGTGAGAGGAAAGTAAAACTCGATGAAAATCAGAGTAATACTGCTCCTGGCACCAATCCTTAACAGAACACGAACAGTTCATCAGGGATGAGACTGTTCCACAATCTTCTAATACACAAGAACATCGTAGGTTGGAGAGAGTCAGAAAACAACATTAGAGGTATGAGTTTCTGATCTCACCTCATAAAGATATTAATCTTATTGAGGATAATGAGCCGGCTACGTATGAGGTAGCGATACAAAGTATCAACTCCGCTATATGACTAAGTGCCATGAAGTCCGAAATGGATTCCATATATACAACCAAGTTTGGATATTGGTTGATGTACCAGAAGGCATTGTGCCTATTGGTAGCAACTGAGTCTTCATGGTGAAAACAAACATGGATGACAATATACAAACGTACAAAGCTAGGCTTGTAGCGAAATGGTATCGTCATCAACATGGTGTCGATTACGATGAAACCTTTTATCCATTGCCATGATTAAATCCATTCGGATAATGCTTGTTATTGCTGCATATTTCGATTATGAAATATGGCAAAAAGATGTCAAAATCGATTTCCTTAACGGAAACCTTTTGGAGGATGTTTACAACATCATGACGGTTTTGTCGTGCCGAAACATGCAAACAAGATTTGCAAGTTAATTCGATCCATTTATGGATTGAAGCAATCATTGTGTTCTTGGAACCAATGTTTTGATGAGATCATATTACAATATGGTTTCATTCAAAACGAAGATGATTCTTGTGTATATAAGAAGATTAGTGGGAGCGCACTGACATTGGATGTCCTATACATTGATGATGTATTATTTCTTGGAGATAACATTCTCATGTCAACAATCGGTGAAAGCTTGGCTTTCATTAAAATTCTCTATGGAATACTTGAGAGATGCAACCTTTATTCTAGGAATAAGGATCTACTGGGATAGATCTAAAAGTGTTGGCACTCTCCGAGAACCCTTACATTGAAAGATATGTACGCGATCTGGTGTCTCATATGCTTTGAACATGTGGAGTCACAATCAGACCGATCCAGGTGATGGTCACTGGATTGATGTTAAGAACATCCTTGAGTATCTTAGACGAACTACTTTTCCAAAAAAAAAAAATCTTAGACGAACTAATGATGCATTCTTAAAACATGGAGAAATAGAACTTGAAGTGACTAGGTTAACCGTTGCAAGTTTCCAAACCGATAAAATGACTTTAAGTCGCAATAAGGGTACGTAATTTTGTTTGAACAACGGAATAGTGAGCTGGAAATCTTCCAAGCAAGATATTGTTGCCGATTCAACAAAAGCAGATTATATTACTGCAGCTGAGGCAGCAGAATAAGAAGCATTTTGGATCTATAAAATTCCTAATTAGATTAGGAAGTAGTTATGTTAGCAGCTGAGCTAGGCTACAGCACATGCTAAAGAATTACAGTCTCATCAACGATCCAAGTATATACTTCGACAGTTTTATCTGATTCGTGAGATCATACATCGTGGCGATGTGATGATCGAATAAATCGCATCAGATGATAACCTTGTAAATCCGCTGGCGAAAGCGATATCTCAACATAAGCATGAGCGACCCGTACATAGTTCAAGTGTCAGACACTTGAGTGATTGCTATAGGCCAAGTGGGAGATTGTTGGATAATTATGACCCATAACATCACTATTTTGTAAATGACATGGTGTTCTTATACAAAATTAACTATGTGACAAATGAAATTGCTCTTTTATTATTTTGTGATTAGATTACTCGGATACATAAATGATAAAAGTCCTTATGATTAGTTCCGGATTAATAAGATATGAGACAATATTAATCCACGAAAGGTTTAACCATTAAATATCCCTAGTCGTAGTATTATCGAGACTGGACATCGATAATGCGGAATAGACTAGTATTGCACTTGTGCGCGTTATGGAAGCTTAACAGCATAATTCTCATATATATATAAGTATTGGATACTTATGCAAGTGTGATATGAGGTTCTGTTTGCAGATGGTACGGGAACAGCTTCGCTCTAGATAGATCCATCAGAATCTCATTGGTAGTATGACTATGTGTCTATGGGAATCCGAATCAGGGTAGATGTATTTGGTCTTAACCTGAGACTTGCATCGCTAATACTTGCGACGATCAGTACGCTTTGGTTTTGGTCGTCCGGGACTTTAACAGGTTCTGTGTACGCCTCTTCTGGGTCTACTGAGAATCGTAGTGTATTGGGTGTGATGTCAAGATGAAAATATCACTTCAGTCATATGGAGATGATGATCGGCAGGGATACTGAACTGGTACTCTTAAGTACTGCAGTCATCGGGATAATATGACTAAGTCATGATTATCCGATTATAGAGACTAGTTACCACTGATCCGATATATGCTTCATACAGGGCAGACACAATTTCAACCCCAGGCCTAGCATGTGACATTCGATACTGGATCGTAATACGTAATACATAGTATGTTATGCCTGATAATGATTATATATTCCTTTAAAGAATATTTCTGGAGAATTTGATAGGCATAATACTTTGCTAGAAGCCAACTATGTCTTGTAAATCGGTAAGAACGTGGTACCGGGTACGCACGTGTTCTGATAGTCCGATGACCGTATTTACTGCCAATATATCCAGGGATCTCTTGGGTCGCTTCACAAACATTCACCGATGAAATTTGACTCGAACAAGAATTACTCTGGGATTAATTATGAGAGAGAAAATTAATATGTGATTAATTACGGCAATAAATTAATAAGTGATTAATTACCAAAGAGAAAATTAATCTGGGATTAATTGCGTCAAGAATTAATCTGGGATTAATTCGACTAGAAGAGAGAGCGCGATTAATTTGGAATTAATCGGCAAAGTAAAATTAATAGTGAAATTGGATTTTACTATTTAATTTATTTAATTGGGCTAAAATAATATATTACATATATTAATTGAAATTAGATTTCAACGCGGAATTAAATTTTGATTTTAATTCAAGCAAACGAATTAATTTAGAATTAATACGTAAGCGACTTCCGCAATAATTCTGCGAGGCATAATTATTTAATTAAATTAGATTTAATTAAGTAGCAACGGTAAATTCGTTTAATTTAGAATTAAACGAACCCGGGCCCGAGCGAAGTTACGTGTTGGATTGTCCGACTTAGATTTGGAATTTGAAGTGGGGTCCACCAACTAACATCAATGTGTTTGACACTTGATGGAATTTGGTAATTGATTGAGTAAAAGCTTGGGATTGCCTTTTCATACACTCAAACCAAGTCTAACACTCAACCTTGATATAAAAGAGTAAATCAACTTTGTAGGGGTTTTTAGGGGGAATATCGGTAACGCAACGGAATCGCGGAAAATCAAAATTTTCCGATTTCAAAATTTTCTCGGATCAATCAAATAAACTTATTTATTTAATTATCCAATTATCAAATTCTGAAAAATTACACAAGAGATCAAATTTCTTGGTAATTACTGAATTGCCCCAAAACTTTGTAAATTGATCATTTTAGTCCAAAAGTTGTCAAATATAATTTTGGATGATTCTAAATCATTTCTAAAATATTTTTCAACACATCTAATGCATCAAAATCAGATTTCACACAAATCCCCAATTTTTAGTCTAATTGCCGAGAGCACCCAAATTTTTCAGTTAATTGCAATTTGGTCTCATTTGTTCAAAACATGCCAAGATCAAATCCAATCAACCCAAAAATTTACATGCATTATATTCATACCATAATACATCACATATATGAAAATCCCCAAATTTGGAGTGGGTTAAGAACCCTAATTTTACAATTTCATCAAATTGGCCAATTTCACCAAATTTACAAAATCCAACACTTTAATCAATTCAATACTTCACCAATCAAGCCTCACCACTTTGAAATAACTCTAGAACAATTCTAGGTCACCAAGGAGTGGTTACTAACTCTAGAATGGCAACTTTGATTTTCTAAAAATCAAAAGTAAGCCAATTAAACCATTTCAAGGCTACTTACATACATCACACTTTCATCAAAGTTCACAACCATATAAACAAAAACTATAAGAGTAGAGATGACATAAAAGCATCATAAAATGAAGCTAAGCATATTAGAAATATTTTCTATGTTGAAGACTTTAAAGAAAAACTTACAAAAATAAGATTTTTCCAAGCTTTCTTCTTTATCCTCCAAGCCTTTTCTCTCAACTTCTTTTATGTTTATTTTGTATCAAATGAACTTGTTAAACCCTAAAATGAAATGAAACAATATATAATTCACCAAAAAGGAGCCTTGGCCGAAATTCGTGGAAGAAATATCTAGATATTTATTTTTGTTTCATTTAAATTACAACTTGTCAACTTGTTTTCTAAATCATTACACTTTAATGAATTATTCAACTAAGTCAATAATTACAACTTAAAAGATATAACACTTATATTCATTTTAGGTCTAGGGCCGAAAATTACATTTAGTAAAGGAAAAAGATATTTTCATTTTTCAAACAATTTAAACTAATATCTTAGGAAGTCAAAACCATTTTGACAACCTTTTCCTTTACTTTAAAGTCAACAATTTACACTTATAATCATTTCCTAACTTTATCATTTGGTAAGATATTATATTTTAATTATATTAATCATTTAACAATTAAATAATTAAATAATTAATTAAATACAAATATCTCAAATATATGTATTATATTTACTTTAAATATCTCAAATACATATATTAATGATATATGTCAAATACTTTTATTTGACAATTTATTAATGTGTATTTAATAATATCATATATTAAATACAAATACACATTAATTAGGAAATGATGGTTCGGCCCGTTCGCATGTATTTTTCGTTTAACGTTTAAACGATTTATAAATAATCATCATTATTCATAAAAGTTTCCCTAGTGCTCTACGAGTATATTTCATTAGTCAGACTCTCTAGATTCAGGTATATCCGTCAAAAAATCCAATTTTGTGTCCATAATTTACCCACCCGTAAATTATGACGAACACAGATAAACTAGTTGAATCATACAGGTCGAGATCATTGCAAACGTATAATCTCTCCGTCACAGGTATCCGGATAACCCCAGAGATATAGATGTAAACGTCAAATCTCTATAGGTATTATCCCGTCGACGTTCTATTAGCAATCTCTAAATAACATTCGGAACTTACTTCTGAAGTTTACTGTGGCCACAGATTTAACAGACTGCTAATCATATATGGACTACCTATGCTCTGTACACAGAACTGACGAATCCTATCTTGATACACACATGATATCCTAAGGATCGGTCCACACCCAACGAACAGGCGGAGGTCTGATCTAAATAGATCGGTGATGTGACTGTCATCTAAGTGTGGAGGATGTCTCAAACATCCACAGTGGTATCTCAAGTCGAATGACCACTATGCTACTCAACCTGAGAAGATTCTTATTGACGTTGGTGTACCATCCATTAAGAATCTTCGGTGAGTCGTTCAATGTTTATCTATCATAAACACCTACATGTCTATACGAGTCTCCCTAGACTCATGGTTCATTGTGATAAACCATCGGACCAAGTCTTGATATACGACATGTACCGGTCTCAACAAATTTGACTAACCGACCCGTGTTAGTGAATCTTGACCATGAACTATATCTGATAATATACATTTAGCAGTGACACTTCCCAATGTCAATTACAAACTAGCTTTGTAACTGTGTACTGCATTATATATTATCGGGCCTTTGTGTAATATATACATATCACTAAACAACATTTAGTTTCAATCTAATCGTAATCAGATCGAATACGTATATAAAAACAAGAGGTGCAACCATAAATAAATAATATTATGGAAAAAATGGATGTTCGTATTCATGAATCAGACATAAATACGGTCCGGATTGGCGCTCTGAGCACCAACCCCAAAATTTCTCCCACTTGCTCTAGTGCCAATCCACGGTATCATATACACATCTCAATGTGTATCGTATACTCATGGCTCTCAAAAGCTCACCTAACACTTAAGAGGTAGGCAACAAGAAGTAGGTCCGCTATTACATAATGAGTTTGTCAAACAAACCCAATCGTTTCTCATAGCCAGTATCTTTCATATTTTGTAGAATCTAACTTATACATTAATATGAATCAGACACTTCATCAGTATTGTGCTACAGCTACTGAGTTATCCAAGTATTCAGGGATCAAATCCAAAATACTATGCGGACAACCGCAAGCACAACAACAATACAAAACTATAATTTATAAGGTCACTATGCAACTTCATAAGTTGCATCTAATTCCACTAAATAGTAGAATCTTTCGTGACACTCCCACTGCATCTTTTGTGACTCTTTATGACGTAGACTGTCTAACGTCATAATTAGTCTCAAAACTAATATGACCCTATTGGTTGCAGAAAGTATTCTCCATGAATTAGAAACCCATTCTTAATATCTCAAAGATCACAAAGAACGTGTTTCAAGATCCATCCTATGGTCTATAGGATATCAAAATAACTCGTAACAATTACGATTAAATCGATATCTACAATCGCACATTATAAAGCATTCATTATGTCATCATCAAATGATACATAAGATTGATTAGACATTCTAATCAATATCTCTTTCGAAAAAGGAATCATCTTTACGAAAGATGAATACTATATATAAGACACATAATAACTGTCAAACAGTTATACTAACTGTCATACATATAGTCTAGTTGTGTCTTTTATTAGATCATATCCAATGCACGGCTAATATGAGTATCTCACAAGTCTCTTAGTTTTTATCTTATATAAAACTTTATATCAAATATATACAGAGACTACTCCCACTGCTTTCACGAGTAAAGAAGACTTATGGTAAACCTTTTACCTCAAAAACATCATCATTATTACCATAATAATGATAATGTCGTTAGGTATATAACACTAGAAAGTAATTTGTACGCTCCCACTAACCCTTCAAGTATATAGTATTCTCTATACTTTGACAAGATCAGACAATCTGACTGATATCAAAAATAGAGAATACGGATTTCCGGAAGACTTATCCGAGTCTACAATAGGCTCTATAAACTAGCACACTAAACTGCGATCTCAGCAGAACACAAACTCTAGGGTCATTCCAGAATGAACTCTTCAAACAAAGAAATCACAACCGACTCTTATCTGAATAAGTCATTCAAAAACGCCACTTTGCATTATTTAGCTAAAATGTACAGTTTAATATCAACATTAACCAATATATCTTAAATTGTTCAATTAGTGTGACTATAGACAAATTTCCTCAGAATCTACAATAGATTGCTGAGTATAACTTTTCTCAATGTCATACTGTAAAGGTCAAACCTTTAATAAGCTCACACTGCTTTCGCTGCGCAAACAATTTGCACATATCATGAACTAATTCATAATGAAAGCTTAATCAAGTTCAAAACTTGATCGTAGTAAGCTATGAACAATCTTAGATCTATGGTTCAATGGTGAACTTCCAGAATCGATATCAAATATCGTTTCTATTATAAGTTATAGGATAATTTTCTTCAATAAGAAAACAACAGAACCATTAAGTATCAAATACTCGTAAATGATTCTGTTATCTTATTGGACTTGTACGGAAGATGTATTAGGGTTGTTTCATCTTATTAATTACGTAGTTCCTATTATAATTTATCATTCTCACATTTGACTTCAATAAGTCAAGTCTTTTCTACAATAGTTAACATCTGATGTTACATACCAAGTAATAAAACGATTTTATTACTCAGGATCGTAGGAATATATTCTATCAAATAGAATACAATATTCTATTAAACATAATAAACGATAAACTTTTACTTATACCTCCAAGGTGTAAGTAATTTCCATTATATAACTATTATATAAAAGAAAGATTCAAATCTCAAACTTTTCAAGATTCGAATTTTCTTCCTATACATATCATATATGTAACTGTAGAAATTAATGGAACCTAAATTAAAAGGATGAACTAGTGTTACTGGAGCATATCCCCAAGGTATTGAAACTAATTCGGTAACATTCAATATCAAATGAATCAAATCATATAAGATTCGACTGCTCCTACTACTCAATTCCATCAAGATGGAATCGTGGAAGAGTAATATTGAACAAGAATCATATTCATTGAATAACCTTAGAACTAATTGCTTTAAATTCATACGTTTGATCGTATCAAAGATCTTTGAACAATTCAAAGATATGTAATGAATTTTGAGGATAGAGTTCTATAAAAACTTTAGATTGAATATATTTGAACAAGTCAAAAATGTTCAATCTACGTTTCATCAGAACAGATTGAAAATTCTTGATCATTTCAAGACGTTAAATATGTGTTCTTTCAGAAACACGTAACTAAGTTATGACAATTCATAAACCAAGTTACGAAGTAAAGAAAACTACCTTAAGCAATTACAGTTATTAAAACTAATACATCCAATGTATCAGTTAAATAAATCTTGTGGTCCAATGACAATCATTGGTTAAATGAGATCTTAATCACCTTCCTGAATACAATATTCATTAATTGATAAGGTTGTGTGGTGTGATCTTGTATCAAACCATCTTTTACCATATGGAATAAGCATATAATGCTTAAGTGATTAAAAACTAAAGCACCGTTCGAAATTATTTACTTTTACCGAATAATTTTTCTTAATGTTATCTCTACGTCAATGACACTACTAGTTATATTTAAAATATATAATATAATGTTTATAAAGAACAAGTAACTATCCAATAGTCGCAAGTGTCGATATCAAATATCAAAACAATCATTAACTAATATTTTAAATAACTAGACGAGAGATCAGATATCCAATACCTATAGTTGTAGTATTGTGAAAATCGATATTTTCTATACACAACTATACGCATCTCCCTTCTTTAGCTTTACTATTTGCATTCAACTATTCACAACAATTGCAAATAATTGATTAGCAAATTGTGTTAGACACATTTCCTCTAAAGGTAATTAAAGCTAAGAAACGTCATTACTAGATAAACAAATACATAATGAGGCTTTCTTAATGCCAGTCAAGAATCTCGAGACATGAACTAATTCAAGTCAATTCTTACTGCATAAGAAACTATTCTCTCTAAAGTATTATCTCCTAAAAGGGATATCTATCTAGATTATCTATATGACTTAGGAACTAAGTCATTAACCATCTTGATTTTGAAGAAAATCGGAACAACAGTTCCCGATGGTTTAGACCAATCTAATATATCCTTGTCTATTAGTATCTAGAAAATATTCTAGAATAACTGCAACCAATGGTTAAGTCAGATAACATATCAAAATATGTGTGCAGTAAATAAAAGTTTAATTCTATATAAACAATAGAATAAGGAAACAAACAAGCGGCAATTTTCATAATAATACACACTGCTTAAGTTATGGAATATTTTAAACTTAGCAGTGCCTCCCACTATTTTACATAATATCGTAATCCCCAACGGAAAAACGAGAATTCAATAATTAAATCGAATTCCATAATGGGAAGTGGACCCCATGAATATATTTCGACTCACAGCAGAGGCACGGTCTTGCCTACGTATATTCACAGGTAGACAACTCATTTATCAATCACTCAATAGTGACTCCGAGGTTTCGGTCCTGGTCGTTTCTCGTTGTCGCTGCTAAGGCAGGCCCACAAGGAGACGTACCAAGGTTAAACTCGTCAATGATAAACTCAAGTTACTTGCGTAACCCTGACAGCTAGGGCACGTTCAGGATTCTGCTTTCGCTTGAATTTATCTAGTATCTAATATACATCCGGCATAAATAAATCTCTATCGGCTACATCCTCACAGCAGAGGCACGATCTCGGATGTAGTCACAGAAAAATATTTATAAACCGTATTGACAAGACGGACAAGAAACAAGTATTCCAAATACTAGTTACTTTAAAACCTTATTAAGCGGGGATATTCCATAAAGTGTCATACACTTTAATTTAATCAAATTAAAAAAAAAAAGCATGCATGTATCAAGTAAAAAAAAAAGAACAAACATTAGATTTTAAAGGGGCTAATCATATCGGGGTGTCCAGAATCAGACTCGCTCTGATACCATTTTGTTGGGTTTTTAGGGGGAATATCGGTAACGCAACGCAGCGGAATCGCGAAAATCAAAATTTTCCGATTTCAAAATTTTTCTCGGATCAATCAAATAAACTTATTTATTTAATTATCCAATTATAAAATTCTGAAAAATTACACAAGATATCAAATTCTTGGTAATTACTATTACTGAATTGCCCCAAAACTTTGTAAATTGATCATTTTAGTCCAAAAGTTGTCAAATACAATTTTGGATGATTCTAAATCATTTCTAAAAAATTTTTCAACCATCTAATGCATCAAAATCAGATTTCACAAAAATCCCTAATTTTTAGTCTAATTGCCGAGAGCACCCAAATTTTTCAGTTAATTACAATTTGGTCCCTTTTGTTCAAAACATGCCAAGATCAAATCCAATCAACCCAAAAATTTACATGCATCATATTCATACCATAATACATCACATATATGAAAAAATCCCAAAATTTGGAGTGGGTTAAGAACCCTAATTTTACAATTTCACCAAATTTATAAAATCCAACACTTTAATCCATCAATACTTTCATACACACCAATCAATCCTCACCACTTTGAAATAACTCTAGAACAATTCTAGGTCACCAAGGAGTGGTTACTACTCTAGAATGTCAACTTTGATTTTCTAAAAATCAAAAGTAAGCCTTTGAAACCATTTCAAGGCTACTTACATACATCACACTTTCATCAAAGTTCACAACCATATAAACAAAAACTATAAGAGTAGAGATGACATAAAAGCATCATAAAATGAAGCTAAGCATATTAGAAACATTTTCTATGTTGAAGACTTTAAAGAAAAACTTACAAAAATAAGATTTTTCCAAGCTTTCTTCTTAAGCCTCCAAGTCTTTTCTCTCAACTTCTTTTATGTTTATTTTGTATCATCAAATGAACTTGTTAAAAAACCCTAAAATGAAATGAATAATATATACTTCACCCAAAAGGAGCCTTGCCGAAATTGGTGGAAGAAATATCTAGATATTTATTTTTGTTTCATTTAAATTACACTTGTCAACTTGTTTTCTAAATCATTACACTTAATGAATTATTCAACTAAGTCAACAAATTGTAATTAAAAGATATAACACTTATATTCATTTTAGGTTTAGGGCCGAAAATTACATTTAGTAAAGGAAAAAGATATTTTCATTTTTCAAACAATTTAAAACTAATATCTTAGGAAGTCAAAACCATTTTGACAACATTTTCCTTTACTTTAAAGTCAAATTTACACTTATAATCATTTCCTAACTTTATCATTTGGTAAGATATTTATATTTTATTATATTAATCATTTAACAATTAAATAATTAAATAATTAATTAATACAAATATCTCAATATTGTATTATTGTATTATATTATTTACTTTAAAATATCTCAAATACATATATTAATGATATATGTCAAATACATTTATTTGACAATTTATTAATGTGTATTTAATAATATCATATATTAAATACAAATACACATTAATTAGGAAATGATGGTTCGGCCCGTTCGCATGTATTTTTCGTTTAACGTTTAAACGATTTAATAAATATATCATCATTATTCATAAAGTTTCCCTAGTGCTCTACGAGTTATATTTCATTAGTGAGACTCTCTAGATTCAGGTATATCCGTCACAAAATCCAATTTCGTGTCCATAATTTACCCACCCGTAAATTATGACGAACACAGATAAACTAGCTGAATCATACAGGTCGAGATCATTGCATATGTATAATCCTAATCCCTCCGTCACAGGTATCCGGATAACTCCAGAGATATAGATGTAAACGTCAAATCTCTATAGGTATTATCCTGTCGTCGTTTCTATTAGCAATCTCTAAATAACATTCGGAACTTACTTCCGAAGTTTACTGTTGCCACAGATTTAACAGAATGCTAACCATATATGGACTACCTATGCTCCGTACACAAAACTGACGGATCCTATCTTGATACACACAGGATATCCTGAGGATCGGTCCACACCCAACGAACAGGCGGAGGTCTGATCTAAATAGATCGGTGACGTGACTGTCATCTAGTGTGGAGGATGTCTCATACATCCACAGTGGTATCTCAAGTCGAAGGACCACTATGCTACTCAACCCGAGAAGATTCTTATTGACGTTGGTGTACCATCCATTAAGAATCTTTGGTGAGTCGTTCAATGTTTATCTATCATAAACACCTACACGTCTATACGAGTCTCCCTACTCATGGTTCATTGGGATAAACCATCGGACCAAGTCTTGATATACGCATGTACCGGTCTCAACATATTTGACTAACCGACCCGTGTTAGTGAATCTTGACCAGGAACTAACCTCTGATAATATACATTTAACAGTGACACTTCCCAATGTCAATTACAAACTAGCTTTGTAACTGTGTACTGTATTATATATTATCTGGCCTTTGTCTAATATATACATATCACTAAACAACATTTAGTTTCAATCTAATCGTAATCAGATCGAATATGTATATAAAAACAAGAGGTGCAACCATAAATAAGTAATATTATGGAAAAAAGGGATGTTCGTATTCATGAATCAGACCTAAATACGGTCCGGATTGGCGCTCTGAGCACCAACCCCAACAATTTCTCTCACTTGCTCTAGTACCAATCCACGGTATCATATACACATCTCAATGTGTATCGTATACTCATGGCTCTCAAAAGCTCACCTAACACTTAAGAGGTAGGCAACAAGAAGTATGTCCGCTATTACATAATGAGTTTGTCAAACAAACCCAATCGTTTCCCATAGCCAGTATCTTTCATATTTTGTAGAATCTAAATTATACATTAATATGAATCAGACACTTCATCAGTATTGTGCTACAGCTACTGAGTTATCCAAGTATTCAGGGATCAAATCCAAAATACTATGCGGACAACCGCAAGCACAACAACAATACAAAACTTATAATTTATAAGGTCACTATGCAACTTCATAAGTCAATACTTCATAAGTTGCATCTAATTCCACTAAATAGTAGAATCTTTCGTGACACTCCCACTGCATCTTTTGTGACTCTTTATGACGTAGACTGTCTAACGTCATAACTAGTCTCAAAACTAATATGACCCTATTGGTTGCAGAAAGTATTCTCCATGAATTAGAAACTCATTCTTAATATCTCAAAGATCACAAAGAACGTGTTTCAAGATCCATCCTATGGTCTATAGGATATCAAAATAACTCGTAACAATTACGATTAAATCGATATCTACAATCGCACATTATAAAGCATTTATTATGTCATCATCAAATGATACATAAGATTGATTAGACATTCTAATCAATATCTCTTTCGAAAAGGAATCATCTTTTACGAAAGATGAATAATAATATAAGACACATAATAACTGTCAAACAGTTATACTAACTGTCATAAATATAGCCTAGTTGTGTCTTTTATTAGATCATATCCAATGCACGGCTAATATAAGTATCTCACAAGTCTCTTAGTTTTATATCTTATATAAAACTTTATATCAAACATAACAGAGACTACTCCCACTGCTTTCACGGAGTAAAGAAGACTTATGGTAAACCTTTTACCTCCAAAAACATCTCATTATTACCATAATAATGATAATGTCGTTAGGATATATAACACTAGAAAGTAATTTGTACGCTCCCACTAACCCTTCAAGTATATATGTATTCTCTATACTTTGACAAATCAGACAATCTGACTGATATCAAAAATAGAGAATACGGATTTCCGGAAGACTTATCCGAGTCTACAATAGGCTCTATAAGCTAGCACACTAAACTGCGATCTCATCAAGCAAACACAAACTCTAGGGTCATTCCAGATTAACTCTTCAAACAAAGAAATCACAACGGATCTCTTATCTGAATAAGTCATTCAAAAATGCCATTTTGCATTATTTAGCTAAAATGTATAGTTTAATATCAACATTAACCAATATATCTTAAATTGTTCAATTAGTGTGACTATAGACAAATTTCCTCAGAATCTACAATAGATTGATGAGTATAACTTTTCTCAATGTCATACTGTAAAGGTCAAACCTTTAATAAGCTCACACTGCTTTCGCTGCGCAAACAATTAGCACATATCATGAACTAATTCATAATGAAAGCTTAATCAAGTTCAAAACTTAATCGTAGTAAGCTATGAACAATCTTAGATCTATGGTTCAATGGTGAACTTCCAGAATCGATATCAAATCGTTTCTATTATAAGTTATAGGATAATTTTCTTCAATAATAAAACAACAGAACCATTAAGTATCAAATACTCGTAAATGATTCTGTTATCCTATTGGACTTGTACGAACGATGTATTAGGGTTGTTTCATCTTATTAATTACGTAGTTCCTATTATAATTTATCATTCTCACATTTGACTTCAATAAGTCAAGTCTTTTCTACAATAGTTAACATCTGATGTTACATACCAAGTAATAAAACGATTTTATTACTCAGGATCGTAGGAAATATATTCTATCAAATAGAATACAATATTCTATTAAACAGAATAAACGATAAACTTTTACTTATACCTCCAATGTGTAAGTAATTTCCATTAGATAACTATTATATAAAAGAAAGATTCAAATCTCAAACTTTTCAAGATTCGAATTTTCTTCCTATACATATCATATATGTAACTGTAGAAATTAATGGAACCTAAATTAAAGGATGAACTAGTGTTACTGGATCATATCCCCAAAAGTATTGAAACTAATTCGGTAACATTCAATATCAAATGAATCAAATCATATAAGATTTGACTGCTCCTACTACTCAATTCCATCAAGATGGAATCGTGGAAGAGTATATTGAACAAGAATCATATTCATTGAATAACCTTAGAACTAATTGCTTTAAATTCATACGTTTGATCGTATCAAAGATCTTATGCTCTGTACACAGAACTGACGGATCCTATCTTGATATACACAGGATATCCTGAGGATCGATCCACACCCAACGAACAGGCGGAGGTCTGATCTAAATAGATCAGTGACGTGACTGCCATCTAAGTGTGGAGGATGTCTCATACATCCACAGTGGTATCTCAAGTCGAAGGACCACTATGCTACTCAACCCGAGAAGATTCTTATTGACGTTGGTGTACCATCCATTAAGAATCTTCGGTGAGTCGTTCAATGTTTATCTATCATAAACACCTACACGTCTATACGAGTCTCCCTAGACTCATGGTTCATTGGGATAAACCATCGGACTAAGTCTTGATATACGACATGTACCTGTCTCAACAGATTTGACTAACCGACCCGTGTTAGTGAATCTTGACCAGGAACTATATCTGATAATATACATTTAGCAGTGACACTTCCCAATGTCAATTACAAACTAGCTTTGTAACTGTGTACTGCATTATATATTATCGGGCCTTTGTCTAATATATACATATCACTAAACAACATTTAGTTTCAATCTAATCGTAATCAGATCGAATACGTATATAAAAACAAGAGGTGCAACCATAAATAAGTAATATTATGGAAAAAAGGGATGTTCGTATTCATGAATCAAACAATAAATTGGTTCGGATTGGCGCTCTGAGCACCAACCCCAACAAACTTTTGAAGTGTGACTAACTATTCATCATCTTTATTTCTTCTCTCAATTGTTGAACACTATGAACCTTGGAGGATAATTTTTCTTTCATTTTGTTCATAGCTAGCACTGCATGGAGTTAAATAATGTGATATGGAACTCACCCGAGAGTTTGGAACTCGATTTCAAGCTCGGAGCTTCCACATCCAAGAAAAAATTTTGAAAGCCTACAACCGATCAAGGTGATTTTTCCGCAACTCCTTTTTGATTAATTCACACACGAATCACTCTTAAACGATCTTGGCATGTTCTAGTAACACTAACAGTTATTACTATTTAGTTTTAGAGGTATAACTCAAGTGATGATGATAATGATATATAAGTAAAAATTAAATTATTTCTATATTTTTATTATCTAATGACCACTAATCATAATATTATATTTAGATATTTCATCAACACGTTGGTTTAAATGACTACATCACTCAAGAATTTCAAAAATACTAATAATATCTAATTATTTTTGAAAAACTGTTATATATGGAAATGAGAAAAAAATCATTGTTGATGATTAAAGAAATGATTTATTTTTGATGATCAACTTTCCACTTTATGTCTCCAAGGGGGCGCAACCTAGCGATTTGAATTTGGAATCTTATTATCAAGATCTCAAGTTCAAACTCTGGATATAATCATTGTAATAGACTGAGATAACACTGGTTTACCCACGTATTACGTGAGGTTTTCCCGATATTCCAAAAAAAAAAAAAAAAAACTTTCCACATTATAACTTTTCACATCCTTTGTTTTTAGTTTTTAATGTTTTACTTAATATTTATTAGTGAAAATTAAAGTATAAAATATTATATTAAATTAACTATAAAGTGCTCATAACCTATCTAAATTCATATTTTTATTAAGGTTTTGTTCTCTATCAGTAAAAAGTAAAATAAACTAAAAACACATTTATTATTTTAGAGGATGGGGAAGGATTTGCATTGTTTGGATAATTATAATCAAATATACAATCTTAATTAATTTTATTATTTTATTTTTCATATATATTCATAATATATCGCTTGGTGATCAGCTAATTATGTTGAATAGTAGCGCCGTCACTTATTTATATGCCTGAATAAAAATATAGAAATAAAAAAAAAACAAAAAACAAAATCAGTATAAAAACATCTTTTATTTTATTTTATCATATTAGTTTGACTTTTATCCTGCCGTGTAGCCAATTTCTTATATTCAAAATGGAATTTATACGAGTCTTGAATCTCGGCTTCCAGAGTCACGAGATCTTCACATCCTCCAACAGACTGACTAACAAAACCTCCCCACCGCGTCATATCTAACACATCTTCTGCAACTACCCATCCACTTACTTTTCTCCTCATGTCTGCTCAATCCCCTAATAATTTAAATTCTATATTAAATTAAGTTTTGTTTTAAAATTTTTAAGAACTATATATTAAAAAAAAATCGAATTTTTATACCTATAATCGTGTTGTTTGAAGTGTGCGTAGTTTTTCTCAAAAAAAAAAAAAAGTTTTCTTAAGTACAATAAAAAAAAAAACCCAAGTGCTACTGTGGCCTTTTCAAATACGTCATATCTTAGGCCGAAAAAATACTTTGGTAGAAATGATAAAACGAATTAATGAATCGAATTTATATAGAATCATAAATGAATCAAATCAAAATGTGATGGATTCGTATTCGATTCGTTTCGAATATGAATATTCGTTTAGTCATGATATTATCAATAACATAAATTAACATAATTTATGTACATTCATTCTTCATAAATATATACATCTGAAATACGTAATTAATATATTTACTAAAAATAGGTCACCAAATATACATAATATTATTTTTTAGAATAATTAGTTATAATTTCTCGAATTTAATTGAAAATTAATAATAAATAGTAAAAGAAAATAAATAAAAGGAATCCTAAACGAATAAACGAATTAATGAGTTTAAATTCGTATTCGATTCGTTTAATAAACGAATCGAATCGAATTGAATCATTTATTAAACGAATCTATTTTTTCAAATTCGTCTTCACTTTAAAACGAATTGAATGAATAAATGAATCATAACCTAAATTGTCATCCCTAACCTAAGCGTGCGCTTCAGTTTAGCACCACTGGAAACCCTAACCCCATATCACCACCGCATAGTCGATCAAAAATCATTGTTGCCACGCCCCCTTTAGAATAGCCACTGTGGTAGTTTTCCAAACACGCCATAACTCACAGAAACAAATTGATTGATAGTATAAATTAATTTATAAATATTAAAATATAAATATAAATTAATTTATAAACTCATCAAAATTTTAGAGCAAACGTTATATTAGATAAATGCTAACGAGTGCTCTTAGGGATGTGCGTCTTTATATACGTTATTTAAGGGCAAACATATCAATTATTGGAGAAAATCTATAATGCAACAAAGATACCACGTCATCTATGTAACAAGTCAATCATCAATTGTCACGCGTGCTAAAAATTAAAAAACAACTAAAAAATAGGTATTAAATTATACATGTCATTTTCTAATTCGTAGGTGGTACAACGTCACTCATACCTCCGTTGCACCAAAGAATTACTCCAATTATTGTTATGAAAAACTGAGTGTGGGCCAGGAGGATCCAAATTCATGTCTCAAACTTCCAACAGTAACATCATCTCGCACGCTCTAATCAACGCGTGAATTCAAACAACCACAATAAATAATAATCCCACGCCAGTCCGAGTCCGGGGTCCCAGAACTTTGATGGTCAACCAAAGTCCGAATGGTAATTTCGTCCGCATCTTCCCTTTAGCTTCCACGATTCTTGTCTATTAAGAAACTGAAAATATCAAACAAATTTGCCTTTACACTGTGAAATTAATTAACCAAACAATTCTTAATTATAACCAATTTATTTATACTCCCTTATCCTTAATTAATCATCATCTTACATCAACAAAAAAGTTGCAGTTTTGATTTGCATATATGGAGCTATTCGCCAAAACCAAAGCAGTGAAGCTACGTAGCCATCTGGACAAATACTTAATCGCCGACGACGATCAAGAAACGGTGCGTCAGAGCAAAAACGGATCATTAAAAAGAGCTATATGGGTAATCGAGTTAGTTCCGAACAAACCCAACGTTATTCATCTCAGAAGCTGCTACGGCAAGCACTTAACGGCGTCTGATATTCCGTTTCTCCTGGGCATGACTGGGAACAAAGTTTTACAAACGGTTCATGAAAAAACCATGGACTGGATCATCGAATGGGAGCCCGTAAGAGATGGGTTTCAGTTCAAGTTCAAGAGTTGGTGCGGTAAGTTTTTGCGTGCAAACGGAGGGACGCCGCCCTGGAGAAACTCGTTGACTCACGACGAGCCTCATACTGGGTCGACTAAGAATTGGATTTTGTGGGACGTTGAGGTTGTTGACGTCCCCGAAACGGGGTCGTTTTTGGAGTATTTGTCGTCCGTTTCGAGCTTTAGTTCGGTTTCTAATGAAGTTTTGGAGGTTTTGTCGGACGGGGCTTTGGGTTCCGGACCTGAGTCTCCTATGTCAGTTGTCTCGTCGCCGTCGCCGATGAAGCGTTCCTTTTTCTCAGTCTTGTCGATGAATTCGCCCCGATTATCTCCTAAGAAGGTATGTACTTAATTTCTTTTTTTCCTTAATTTGTTAGATAATTTGTTAATTAATTATGATTTGCTTAATCTTATGGTTTATTATTCGGTATGTTAGTTCATTCTTTCCTTTGATTACATGATTGTATATAGTCAGTGTCAGATTGCGTGCTTAAATTATTGATCCTATATATATATATATATAAAAAGAGAGATAAAGATGGAGTTATAGTGTTTCTAATTAAGCTATTAGCTATATATATGAATAGATAATGCGTCCCAATGGTATGCTCGGACACCCATTCGGATATGTTCCTGGGACAAATTAGTGTTTTCCATTTTTTTTTTCATGTGTGTATTTTTAAATCTGGAACATCTTATCTATTATGCATGGAAAATTTTTAGAGAATACGTTATCTGTTTTGGAAAATGTTAGAAATTATTCCGTCAAATTATCCGACTCGGGATTAAGTAAAACAAGTAAAATCTTGATTGTCTCATGTTCTTATAAAAAATGTATCATCTGAAATCAAACTCAAGACCTAATAATCAAATCTTATGTCATTTGCTATCAATTCACAATCCTTGAGAGCTATCTGATTTAGAAACGTTAAATGGCTACATGACAGGGGAAAAGACAAATAATTTCGATTCATGATAAATTAGAAGTCATTTTAGTGAAGGGTTAAAATGTATATGTGTGTGTATATATATATATAGATCGGCCATGCTAACTTATGCATTGCCATATGTGAGTATGTGACAAGCCATGCCTTCGAAGAAAAATCTATTAAGAAAAATATATTGTGTCAGCTAAGTTTAGAAGCTCTAGCAAATTGATATTGTTTAATAAATATGTTTTTTTAAATAATAATTTTGATTAAAAAATATAAATGTGAATATAATTCAAAAATATTTCATTGGACAATTGTAAGATGAAATCATTTTAACTTTCAAATTACAAATACAAATTTGTACAATACACTTCACAACTGCAACTTAAAAGCCACACCACATATACTAGACAACGATATCAAATAGAGCATATAGGTATATTTAGTTGAGTATCCTAAGTTTTTTTAGTACTTGGAAATCTAGCCCGTAGATCTATTTAGTGGTACCCACCTAGACACTAGGGGTGTTTACGGATGGGGTCGGGTCGAGTTTTTTTAAAATTTTCTTAAAGCTGATCGGGTCATGCGGGTCAGAGTAGCCCTGGGCATTATCGGATTCGGATCGGATCGGATCGAATCCGATCCGAAATGTTGTAAGATGTTTGATTTGTTCGGACCGGATCCTCTTATCGAACTCGACCAATCTGATCTGAAATCATCATATTTCAGATCGGATTGGTTCGATCCGATTCGAATTATTTCGGATCGGATTTGTCCAATCCGAAATAGGATGATTTCGGATCGGATTGGTCCGATCCGAAATAATTCGATTTTTTTTTATTTAATATGTAACGACGTCGTTTTGCATATTAAATAAAAAAATCGAACGGATCGGATTGAATCGGATTTTATCCGATCCGATCTGAAATCCGTCGAACCGGACCAGCTCAATTCGATCAGATTTGATAATACGGTTCCGATTCGATCCGATCCAATGCCCACCCCTAGGTCAGAGGATCCGAAACCCGGAATTTTAAAGTGTAACCCGCACGGGTCGGGTCACTACGGGTCGGAAAAATGCATGATATATTTTTTATGATATAATTTCGATAGGATTTGTAGTTAAATAAAATTATGATAAATTAACTAGATAGAAAAAGGGAAAAATTCATTAATTGTGGGTCGAGCCGGGTCAAATTCGATTTTTTGCATTGAACCCGCGACCCGGTTCGATTTTGCGGCTCGACCCGACTCTATGAACTCCCTTACTAGAGAGGTCAGGGAAAATTTTTCGAGAGACTAGCGCAATAGTCCACAGTCTACTGCCTCATACTTAAATCACCGGTCTGATCCATATGGAATCGAACTCAGATCGTGCACCTTATCTACACAATCCCTCATTCACCTTACCACTGGGCTACTCGGGATGGGCTATTTGTATTAGGGGTGGCAAAACGAATTGATGATTTATGTGGAGTTCTAAACGAATCTAATCAAATCAAAATGTAATGGATTCGTATTCGATTCGTTTATTAAATGAATCACAATATCATAATTCAAATTCAATTCGTTTAATAAACGAATTTTTAATAAATATTCGTGTAGTCCTAACATTATTCAATGACATAATTTACTATAATTTATTTGCATTAATTCTTCGTATACAATTAACATATTTGCTAAAAATGACTAACTAAAACTATACAATATCATTTTTCATGTGATAATTGACATCAACTTCTCGAATGTAATTTAAAAAATAACAAAAACTAGCAAAATGAAATAAAAAAACAAATAAACTAATGAACTGAAATTTATATTTGATTCGTTTAATAAACAAATCAAATCGAAATGATCCATTTACTAAACAAATCAATTTTTCCCAACTCATATTCTCTTTTAATGCTAATTGAGTCGAACAAATAAATGAATCCTAATTCAAATTATCACCCTTAATTTGTATCCCAAATTATGCCACATGTGAGGTGTCTTTATTTGATAGGTGTTGTATATTATCAAATTACTAGTCGGAAATCAAGTCAACGAACATTTATTACATGTCAAGTAAGAAATTAACAAACAAAATTATGTAATGATAATATCACACCACATATTTAACAATTAATATAATAATATTTTATCGTACATGCTAAATAGTAAAAAGTAACTAAATAAATTATAATTTTAATTAACATAATTTTAAAAAAATTGATCAAACGTGGTTTATGGTGTATGGCTCAGGATCTCATTTTGAGGTCTTGAGTTTGAATTCAGGGAATGCGTTTCTTATAAGAATCTGAGACAGTCGGAAATTTTACATGCTCCGTTTGAGTCCGTAATGAATGAATCGGTGGTGAAATTTCCAACGATTCAATTAAAAAAAAAAAAGAATTGATCACACGTTCACATTCCACCAAAAAGGTTAAGTGATGAATACAGTGCAACTGTTTCTTATCAACCTACCAACCCATGAGCACTAAACAAAAGAAAGCACCACTACTCTAGAAAATAGAAATAAATTAAGCTCATAAACTTGGTCAAATTTTCACTCCAATGTATCCATTTATATGCGTGCCATTTTAGTCACGTCATCACTTTTCTACCTTGCAGGTATATGTCTTTATCATGAAACGAATTTCACAAAATAAAAAATAAATAATAAAAATCATCCTCTGCATATCTCTCTATTAACTTTCCATGAAAAGCATATCACATGTATCGTGTTTCTTAGAAGAAACCAAACAAAGACGACAAGTTATTGCTTGTTTGTATGTTGTTGCTAACTTAGTTATTATCTTATCAAGGGTTAGTGATCGGTAGAGTCTGAGATTTGTTAATTCTAATTTCATTCGGATTATGTGATCGAATAGAAAATCATTAACTACGGATAATAATAATTTCATTTTAATAAAAATAAAATTTCCGTATGAACGAATAACACATCACGATCCCCTTACCTGCCATCCCTCGCTCTTGTGAGGTATTTTTCTTGAATGGGCAGCAACACTACTACAGCAATGAAACGTTGACCGGTTGTTTTTGCTACACGGAATTGCGAAAGACAATCAATCAATAATCAATAATAATTAAATTAAATAATTGGTTTTTCTTTGATTATCGGGGAAATCCCGCATTAGTATGAATAAATCAATATTATCTTATACTCTTATAATCATATTATTTAAGACTTGAATTTGAGATTTTCAAGATAATATCTCAAACTCAAACCGTTAATTGCGGTTCATCACCACGTAACAGGCCGTGTCAATTTCACAGCGTGCCTCTTCTTCTTACAAGTATATCATATGGGCTTATTAGCTGGCTTGGCTCTGACTAAGCAAGCGATATAAAAACGTCTTTAAAAATCTACCTACTTGTCAACGCTTTCGGAGTTTTGTCAGAGATTTATTTGATTTGGTATAATTTTTTCAGACAGTGTCTAAATCCAACGGAATCCACGGCGACATGGACTTGTTTCACAACGCAAAAGCCGTTCGTCTACGTAGCCACCACGACAAGTTTCTAATCGCCGAGGAAGATGAGGAGTCCGTTACCCAAGACCGTAACGGATCATCCAAGAACGCTAAATGGACTGTGGAACCCGTACCCGGATCCCAGAACATAATCCGTCTCAAGAGCTGTTACGGGAAATACTTAACGGCGTCGAATCAGCCGTTCTTGTTGGGCATGACTGGTCGGAAAGTGACTCAGTCACTGCCCAGAAGGCTTGATTCGTCTGTTGAGTGGGAACCTGTAAGGGAAGCGAATCAAGTGAAGCTTAAGACGAGGTACGGTCATTTTTTGAGAGCCAATGGGGGGTTGCCACCTTGGAGAAACTCTGTGACTCATGATATTCCTCATCGGACTGCTACTCAAGATTGGATTTTGTGGGATGTTCATGTTGTTGAGATTCAAGTTCAGTCCCCACGTGGTCAACAAGAAGCTCAGCCTCCACCGACTATTCCCCATTCCGATTCTCTAGATTTTGATTCAAGCTCACCTTCCTCTGTTTCAATCAATTCAGGCAAATTTTCAAGACAAGAGGTTCGAGATCTTTACTTTATTTGATTATTTTTTAAATTTTTATTGTGGGTTGTTTTCATTTTGTCTTATGATTTTTATTTTTCAGTCTAATGATTCTGACGTGGGATCGCCGCCAAAGTCTGAAGGGAGGACTATATATTACCAGATGGCGGATGAGACTGGAGAGGTTAGTGATGATTCTTTGCAGGGGTTTGCTATGACCTTTAAGGGTAATGGAGTTGATGAATTGACTCAAAAGTTGAGGGAAGAGTTGGGTATTCAGGATCTTATTGTGTGTACTCGAAGTCCATTGAATGGAAAGCTTTATCCTATGAGACTGCAGCTTCCTCCTAACATTGCAGACATGCATGTTATTGTAGTCCCATCATCGTCAAATGGTGAAATTTTTTTCCTTCTAATGTGATTGTTTATTGATATTTTTGTGATCCAGTGCATGTACATTGATGAATTGCTTGTTCTATACTTGATAGGAGTCGTGTTTTAATAATTTAGTTCTCTTGATGTTACATGTATCCCTTCTGCGTGCATTTTGTGTTCTGTTTGGTTTGAGGGGAAACAAAACTTTTGGAATTTTAATTATTTCTTATTGGAGTGCCGGTTGTATTGTTTATATTATAGTGTTTGAGGTAGTTTATTGCGGGTTTTGTTTTGTAGTTCCTTCATCTTACTTAGCTTCCATTTGCATTCTGCATTTTGCGTACTTCAATTCAAATGATGCCTAATTCGGTTCAAGAACTTGGGAAACACATGAAAGAATTCTTGAATTATATCTAATTAGTTTGCTGTATAGTAAATGAGTGTTGTAGAAATATTTAAATTTTTTACAGTTTGGTGTAGCTTATTGTTGTAATTGTGGGTTTTCCCGGATCCATGAACCTAGAGTGGATGTGGATCTGAGACGTGTTATTGGACTAGGAAAGAGTTAGGAGTCAGTGTATTGGCGGGTACTTAGACTAAGAAATAGCCTTGTGTATCTGGTTTTAAACCAGCAGTTACTCCGGATATGGTGCTAGGTCTTCCTAAAGCAATTAGGATCGTGGAAAAGCTCAATTGGAAGAAAAAAATGGTCTTTTGTTACTTTGGTGGAAATGTATGTTATGCAACTTGCATCATGTTTTTTAATAGAAAATATTGCTTTAGACAATATCACAAGAATGTATAAGATTCTTTTTATGTATTTGGTATTGTTTTGTGTTTGCTGAGGAGGGTTGTTCACTTTATTGACTCGATGGAAAAGATAATCTTAAAACTTTTTCTTTGGCATTTCACCCGCTTGATTTGGGATGCAATTGTTGTTGCTTCTACTGTTATTACGTCTGGTGCATTGGTGTGATATGCATACCGAGTTTTTTTTTTTTTAAGAATGTTTAAGCATATGATAGTTGGCACTTCTTAGTGAAGTTGGTTGTGGATAATGCTGCATCGTCGATAATTTTACTCCAAGCGTTAGCTCACTGACTAAACTCTTGTGCAAATTGCATATTCTTTCATTTCTCATTCTCAATGGTGGCTCCCTTAATTTTTTTTGCCTTACTTTTTTTCTTTCTTGTCTTGGCCTATCAGTGGCAAGAGAATTTTTAAAACAAGGGTCGGCACAGTAAGATGCATGGAGTGGACGTCACAATTTCTGTACATTCCAAATCACGCTAGTGATAAATGAAAGAATTCAAGATTCAGCCAAGTATAAATATGCGAATTCTTTTCGCACATGGTGATTACACATCTAGAATTTCTGTTGTCGTGTGGAGGGAAGCATATATGAATGAAATCTTCTTGAAGCTGCTGAGGATCACTGCGGTACCATTTTCCCACTTATCGTATTTGCAACTTTATTCTGTTTGTAAGAATTATTTCATGTCTTTGTTGGTTCATTAATCAATTTTGTTGTAATAAATTTTTTTTGGCAAAACCCTTTTGATGTATGTTAATGGCATAGAACTGCCAGGTGCATACTGTCTATGTAAATATATGATTTGTTGGCGTTTCATCTCCCATTTTTCTTTCTTGTTATGGAAATACATGCATTATGTATGGCCACAATGTTCACGATTCACATGCATAATAGATTGCTTATGTTGATTATCTGGGAAATAGAACAGCATTTCAAATTCAATTAATATGAATTATTAGATTTTAAGAAGAAAAGGCCTCGATTTGAGGATCCGGGAGGCTCCTGTATATTTTGTATAGGAGCCCGTTCCAGTCAAATCTGGGCTGTTGGATTACCCAGATTTTACATGAGGGGCTCTGGAGCCTCCCGATCCCGCGATTTTGGTCTTCTTTGACATTTGGTAACTGTGAATGAACAAGGTGACAGAAAAAACGATCAATGCTGAAAGTAAATGCAGTAATGCAGCTGAAGGGCATCTGCATTCTGCAGGCTAGTATATGAGTTTGTAATCAGTTTTTTTTTTTTTTTAAAAAAAAAAAAAAATCGGAAACCTGTAATTTAAAAGATTTAATGGGTTATTAATTTGATCAGTTGAACCGTTTCGATTGAAGCGGTAGAACTGATATTATAAATAATTTTAATTAATTAAAATATATATATTTTATATTTTTATCAAACCATGTCATTTCATCGGTTTTGTTCTGTTTTTTACACACCAATTTTTAAGATTTAACGGGTCGATTTCTAATTCAACCGATTTAATTATTGGTTTGATCCGAATTTTAATTCGATAAGTTTAATTATCGGTTCGATCCGATTATAAAAACAATGATTGGAATCATTTGAGAGTAATTAAAGGTGGACGCCTTACAGGCTGGAATGGTAGGTGAAGATTCGCAAATTGGTTATCATATTAGCGCTAACAAATTATCAGTGATGGGAGTTGGTTCTGCCACTAGCTAGTTGCCATTCATGTATAGATTGATATTCGGTTCTACCTAAGGGTAGGAAAAGAAATTGATGTATCAAATTTTAATCGAATATTAAACGAATTGAATTAAAATATGATAAATTTATATTTAATTTATTTATTAAATAGATTTTTATATTATGATTCATATTCAATTTGTTTAATAAATAAATTTTATACAAATATTTGTTTAATCTTAACATGATTTAATGACATAATTTATTATAATTTATTTATATTAATTATTCATAAACATATATGTATAAATTTATTAAAAATTACCAACCTAATTTAGGCAACACTAATTATTTTACAGAATTTGACTTGCCACTAGTGGGTCCTTATCTTATCCCTCTCTCTCTCTCCCGGAAGAAAACCTAGTAGCTTGAAGTTTCCCTTCCCTTGCCGCTCCACACTTCTTGTGGCAGCGCAGGGGAAACCTTTTATTTTTTGCTCAATTTTCTTTTTTAAATATCTTTTTATCATCTTTCTTTCTTCTTTTCTCACTCTATTTTCCTATACCTTTTCACTCCTTTCTGGTTTTCTTTTTCTCACCCTTGTTCCCTGGTTTTACTCCCTCTCTTTTTTCGTTTTCTTCACCTCTCAATGCTCCCCTCCCTCTCTTTTTGTTTTAAGTAGATGCTATTCTTGCAAATCATCACATGTTCTTATGGATCATAATCTAAGATTCTGTAGTTAAATTTTAGTTTTATCCTTTAAAGAAAATGGAAAAAACTTGAGTCGAATTATATTCATACTGTAATTTTGATTTGTGCAAGTATTATATACCTCTTCAAATTTCCTTAAATTATGATAAGGATTTTCTGATTTTAAACCGTGTAATATGGGTAAAAAATAGATCACACCTGGTTTAAAATTGAAACGTGATGCATCTGGGGCGAAAACAATGCAAGATGGTGATCATGTCCTAGTGGGATTCATGAATTCTCTGAGTGTCCTGGGATGATTAAGAATAAGATCACCATGCTGAGACTCACGTTCTATCTTATCAACTGGATTTTCATCTCGGTCAGGTGAGTTTTCATTTTGATTATCAGTCATTTTAACTGACGTTAAAGGTGTCTAAAACTCTTTATTTAATCTACCACTAGATGATCGAAACCAATGTCTCATGCAATCTAAATATAGACTATATGCTAAAATTTAAATATACAAATGCAATACTTACAAAAAAATAATAAACAAGTAAAAAATAAATAAATAATGAATGAAAGAAACACACAATTGTAGTGATTAGATCTTAAAAACGTCATCTGATTCTTGTCAATTCAAATTTCAATTGAATTTCTATTCAGCCGTCTCAATTTCTCGAATTAGGTTCTAACGAAAAATTATGAAAGAATCTATAGATTGTGATGATTCAAGAAATTCTTTGGTAAAATGCAAGTTTCATTTTAATTGAGTTTTTTTGTTTCCTGTAACCTTGAAGAATCAAGTACATAGTTTGTCTATATATGAGATGTCTGGATTCAGAATTCATTTAGATACAATCGAGATATCTTGGATCTATACAAATATAAATAAAAAAAATGAGATGCAGAAAATATAGAAAAAATAATAAAAAAAATATAAAGAAAAGAAAAAATATAAAGATGTTAAATTATTTTTTTTTACTAAATTATATTCCCCGACAACAGCGACAAAAACTTGACACACTCACAAAGTGATTCTTTACTCTCAAAATAAAATGCTGAATTAATTGAAGTGATGAACAATTTTAAATTGGACTGTAATAATAAAATAAAATACTAGGGCTAAGAGATTCACTCTTAATATTTCAAATATAGAGAAATCTTACTTTTTATAATATATAAATTGTCATTATTACACAGTTAATTTACTTCAGGAATTAATTATGTCAAAATATATAAAATCAATCATATAGGCGGTGACAATATTTGTCTATAATAAGCTCAGATAGCTACTCAATGATGTCAAATTATATAAAATCATCCATAAATGTGGTGATACGATTTTGTCGATAATTAGTCCATATTTAAATTGCTCTCTCATATAATATGAGGTAAAATATTAACTGTGCTAACCAATATAAGATTATCTACCTCGAATCAAGACACCCACAAATATAAGAGAATATTAAATATTAATCTTCAAATTACAATTCATATATTATAATATAAATAAAATTAATTTATATTCTCATATTAAGAGTTTCACCATTCACCACAACATAATGCATTTAGCTACTCATGATTTTGAATAAAAACATACATACTTTTATTAATAATAAAAAAGGAAATTACAACAAAAACTGAAAAATAAAATACATAAGAGCTGAAACCCTTCACAAATTCTCAAAGAGATACATATGAAGGAAGTTGCTGAAAAAAGGTGTTTAACACCTTTATTTATAGTAGATGGCTCTACACCTACGAATTCTTTTCTAATGCAATTAATTACATTATTAAAGACAATGTCATTTTCAAATCTTCTTTTTAATTTTTTATTATTTTTTTCTTTTTTCTTTTTTGATTTTCTCTTTCTTTCTTTTATTTTTTTCCTTGCAACATTTATCACAATCATGGTTGTAGACTTTCTTTTGCAAGGAAAGAAAGTCTACAACTTTATTTAATCTCTAATACATCCATGGTTTTAGCCTTTTCAGAATTATACAACTTAAAGATCTCAATCTTGAATGTATTCATGCACATGTTTTTCTCCAATGGATTGCAATAACATATCATATCCCTAAATGTATCATACTCTGCAAACCCAAGGGGAAGCTCATACTTTACAATTAATATTGTAACTTTTTGACGAGCAATGATTGGGTCAAAAGATTAAACTTCATCACTACACGTTTCATCATCCGCTTTCTTTTAAGTATCAGATGAACATGCCTTCACGTGTCTATTCAAGTGAGATGTTCCTGACAGAGCCTTCAAATCATGACCACGATGAATGCATTTTGCCATTGTTTCCCCAATAATAGTTATCTTTGTGACGTGATCCCAACAACGTGAGATTGTTCTTGATCTCTTATTACTCGAACTTTGCAATACCTCTCCATTTCTTTTGTTGTCTTGTTCTATCATGGACATCCTCGATGCCATAAGGTAAAATATGAGAATTTAATTGAGTAATTGTATTTTTTCCTTCCAAGTTTGACATTATGATTTATAACCTACATCAATGAACAATCATTAGTCACTTTAAAATAACACAAATTAAAATATGGAGATAAAAAATAGTCACTTTAATAATCACATAATTTTCCATCCAGTTGTCACACTATTACTCGAAATCATATTGTATAGCTTTTTAGCTAGCTAAATTCTTAATATATCCAATACAATTAGGTTGTGAAGAAAAAATAAAAAGATTTTTTGTTTTTACCCAAAAAAAAATTATTTACTGAAGAATTTTGAAGTTATGTTTATTAACTTTTGTGGTAAATTGCGAATGATCGCACTGGCAGGAATCGAAATTCGAGAAGCTTGTAAATTCAGAATCACATATGAATTGAATTTGACATCACATTAAAGATTAAAAATGTTTAATTTCCCTTCTTTTGGTAATAGACGAAAATCTCCACCATAGAACGAAATCGCCCTGAGACTAAAGAAAGAGCGAAGGGAAGAAGGGCGATGGACCGAAGGGCGACAAAGAGCGTGAGGCGATCGGACTAGCGGTTAGGACGAAAGCTCATGATGCGGTTACGTTTAGGACGAAAACCCATGATACGGTTACTTCCACGATCATGACAGTTGGACAGTTTTCCTCCACAACCAAGCAGTTGAGACGCGCAGCTCAGCGGTTACAGGCACGATCCAGCAACTGCAGGGAGATACTGGAACCGCTTAAAACGGTTGACAAACTTCACTATAAAAGCTTATCTATGCCAAGAGAGAAAGCCCCGATAAAATGAAGACTCAAATGAGCATATTTTTATTTTTCATTTCTTAGATTGTAATCTTAGGACTGTAACTTGTGTGCTTGCGCCCTTTGGAGGCTTATTCACTTAATCAAACACCCCTTGCTGGGACATTGTCTCAGGAGGTTTGAACCTTACACGCTCTTCTTTCTTCACGCATAAAAATTGCGCAAACAATTTTTGGCGACCACAGTGGGAGACTTGGTGTAAAAAGTGGAGATGCCTCCGAAAAGGAACGCTCAAACTGGCTCAACTGCGGAGGAATGAGGACTGAAGCAAACCAACCAGCCCAACGTTCCAGCCATAATGGGTCAATTCGAGGGTCTAGCAGATGCTAGTCGGTATGAATCTATGAGAGAGCTCAGCCCTAACGCGATGCGCGCGTTGTTCGGTGAATTCACACTAGATGTTGTCGAACATGTTAGGCTTCAAAATGCGCATGTCATAGATAAATTCGTATCAACTACCAATTAGCATTATGAAAACATGGCTAAACATCTAAGCTCGGTGAATGAATTAATGGCCAAATGTGTAAACGGCGGGAAGGCGCTACCGTGGGCTACGCCCCTCCCTGCGGCAAGCAGTCAAGAGGCTGGTCCTAGTAATGTTCATCCACAAGGGACCAACATCCCTACGGTTCTCAGGGGAGGACTAGGTCCTGGAGGCAATGGCCCACAATTAGGGCCAAATATACACCAAGGGCCAAATATGGCACAAAATGAAGTAGTGTTGCCTCAGGGTGTCCAGGTTTCTCAGGGGCAGAATCATGATTATGTCCCACTTTTTAGAGGACCGCAGCTAACGCCCATAGCTGTGCCATTTAATGGCAATGATATGCTAAGGGAGCAAATGACTGAGATCCTTCAAAACCAATTTGGTCTAGGATACGGCCAATTCGGTCAAGATATCAGAAGCCGTATCCTGATTGGGTCGATGTGGCCTATCCATGGCCTGGAAACTACAAGGTGCCATATTTTTCCCTATTTACGAGGTCTGGGGAAGTCTCTACCATGTAACACGTATGGCGATTTACCCTTCAGTGTGGGGAAGTCAATGATATCCACAAACTGAGGTTATTACACAGTTCACTGTCAGGGGTAGCTTTCTCCTGGTATGTCAGTCTGTCGGCCAACTCGGTAGAAAGTTGGCAGCAAATGGAGCGACTGTTTCATGCGCAATTTTACAAGGCTGAATCTGAAGTGGCCTTAGTCGATTTGGCAAACCTAAGACAATTGCCAGGAGAGTGGGCCGATACATTTTTACTACGGTTTAAGGTAGCCCGAGGTCGATGTTACGTGACTTTGCCCGAAAAAGAATTTGTGAGGATCGCTCAAGGTTGCTTAAATCTCGATCTGAAAAAGAAGTTGCATGATCGCGAGTTTTGGGACCTTCCCCAACTCACCACTAGTGTGGTGCGTTATGAGCGATTATTACGAGAAGATAAGCGAATGAAGAATTTAAGCAAAGAGACATATTACAAGAATATTGACTATAAAATGAGCGAAATAGACACCGAGTCGGCCGATTTATGTCTGGCCGAGTTGGTTAAAGGGAAACCTTACGTTTGCAAAACGTGGGCGGAACCCCAAGCGAGTGAAAAGAATTATAAAAAGAGCAGGAATTTCTCCTTTGATATTACTAAAGTCGATACTATATTTGACCAGTTATATAAGGACAAACAAATTAGCTTGAGCGACCGACACACGTTGCCAACAGCCGAGCCGATCAGTAGTAAAAAATATTGTAAGTGGCACAATGCATGGTCTCACACGACTAATAATTGCCTTGTTTTTCGTAATGTCTTACAGGATGCCATAGAATCTGGACGAATCACGTTCGAGAAAAAGATGGTCGTGGACACCGACCCTTTTCCAAAATCGGTGGAGTTGAACGTGATCAATCCAGACCTTGCCAAGATGAATCTGCCGAAAGTCAGATTAGTGCTAGATGAATGACAGCATCGTCATCGTCCGAGCGCTCTGGAAAGGATTAAGGCACCTTCAGAGCAAGAAGACCAGCAAAACATTTGTATTCGATGCAAGAACGACATGGAATGGATGAAAGAGTTAGAAGAAACTTGCGAAAGGCTTGCAAAAAGAAAGTCATCATCATGGCAACCCCGGACCTTCGCCCCAAGGTTCTATGGGGATAATTCAAATTTCGTCCAAAATGTAAGGACGTTCAGGCCGAAGATTAATCGGCCCAATGTTTGGCATTCGTACCGAAAGCCACATTCGGGCCAGCGGCCAGGCATGAACTATCCCCCTGTGGTGCTTACCGGCTTTAATGGAGGGGCAACGACAGCAAAATGAGTTATTCCATTAGACCTGCAAGTGGGAAGTACTACGAAGACAGTGGTATTTTTCGTCATAGATGAACCAACCACATACAATATGCTCCTGGGACGAGACTGGATTCACGGTAGCTGATGCATCATTTCATCCCTTCATCAATGCCTGGTTTTCTGGAACCAAATGGACGAATTAGAGATAGTGCATGCCGACAATAAGCCTTTCGCTGCGGAGACAAACTCAGCCGAGTACTTCATGTACGAAGGGAACTATGGGCCGACCAGAGTTTTGAATAAAGGGGAAAGCCTGACCATTGTGGCTCAGAATGACGAGCTTTACCCCTCCAGGTTGCTGGACAATTTGTTCGCACAGACGAGACCAACCACAGTGGTCTTTGGAGAATCAACACACAGCGGTTCGAATGAAATACAGCCAGAATAAGGAGCAAGCCGCTCTTACGGACTCCAAGGCCAATTTATTGGCCTATGTGATGGAGCGAAGAAATGAGGACGAAGCACATGCCGTTATTTCGGCCTTAAGAGGCAAATTGCTGGCACACAAGACGAAGGACAAAATAAAAGAACTATGTGGAGTTGACTACTTGATGGAAGGAGGAGAATCAAAGGAAGAAGAATTCGCCCTGAATGGACGACGCAAGACGAACATCTCAAGAGGACAAGATGTTTTGGACGAGGTAAATCTGGGGAATGAGCACGATAGGCGCATAACTTACGTCAGCAAGGAATTGGAGCCCCAAGTACGTGAAAAGTTAATTTGTTTGTTGCAAGAATACAAAGATTGTTTTGCATGAGACTACAATGAGATTACTGGCTTAGATAGGACGTTGGTGAAGCATAGACTGCCAATAACGCCAAGCCATAGGCCTCATAGGCAACCTCCCCGGAGGTTTGCGCCTAATGTCATGCCTGATATTAAGAAATAAGTTGAACGATTGTTAGAGGCAAAATTCATTAGAACGACCAGATATGTGGAATGATTGTCAAATATTGTCCCAGTTAGAAAAAAAGAATGGAAAAATAATGATCTTTATAGACTTCAAAAATTTAAACCTAGCAACACCAAAGGATCAATACCCAATGCTGATAGTAGATTCCCTAATGGATTCCACGGTGGGGTATCAAGTGTACTCGTTTATGGATAGGTATGCGGGCTATAATCAGATCTACATCGCCGAATATGATGTACACAAAACGGCCTTTAGATGCCCAGGCTCTTTAGGGTGTTATGAGTGGGTGGTCATGCCATTTGGTTTAAAAAATGATGGTGCCACTTATCAGCGGGCCATGAACTTGATCTTTCATGACATGATCGACAGATTCGTAGAAGTCTATGTGGATGATATAATGGCTAAATCCATAACTACGGACGAACATTTTGGCCATTTAGCAACGGCCTTCGAACGAATGAGAAAGTTCAAACTAAAACTGAACCCTGCCAAGTGTGCCTTTGGGGTGTGCGTAGGAAATTTCCTAGGGTTTCTAGTGCATCAACGGGGAATCGAGATCGACACCAATAAGTCTCGGGCGATCACCAAAGCTATGCCACCTCGAAATAAAAAAAAGTTGCAGAGATTTTTAGGGAAAATTAACTTCTTAAGGCGATTTATCTCCAAATGTGCATGAAAAACAAAAGTATTCTCTTCCTTGTTGAAGCTAAAAAGCGAGGATGAATTCATCTGGACCGAGGAACATCAACAAGCATTTGACAGCCTGAAGAAATAATTGTCACAGCCGCCGGTGATGGTACCTCCAGTGCCAGGAAAACCAATAAAATTATACATAGCTGCTAAAGAACGGTCCATAGCGGGGATGATCGCGCAAGATGACGACATGAACGTTGAGAGAGCCATTTTATATATCAGCAGACAATTGCTGAATTATGAATGTAACTACTCTCTCATGGAGAAATTATGTTTGGCTTTGTACTTCACATGTACTAAATTATGAGCCTACCTTAGGCTGAATATAGTGTATCTGATCACAAGAATTAATATAATAAATACATGTTTTCTCGTACTATCTTGCATCAAAGAGTCGGATTTTGGTCACTATCACTTTCAGAATTTGATGTACGGCATGAACCCCCAAAGGCCGTTAAAAATCAAGCCTTGACCGATTTTTTGGCCGACCATTCATGTTTGAGCACGATAAAGGAAATAGAAATGGATCTGGACGAATGCAGTCTGAAACAATGGACGATGTATTTCGACGGATCCAGCACAATGAAGGGAGCTGGAATATGAGTATTCCTGGTCAGCCCGTTGGGAGAATCTTTCCGATTCCTAGTCAAGTTGACCGAATGCTGCACTAATAACCAGGCCGAATACGAAGCCTTGATACTTGGGCTAGAGATGCTCCTCAATATGGGAGTAACTCATGCGTCCATCAATGGAGATTCACAGCTGGTAATTCAACAAGTGATATGAGCTTTCAAATGTCAAAGTCCATCAGTCATGGCATTATTAGACGTGGCCAAAGAATTGGTAGAACGATTTGATCATGCTGAATTAAAACACGTTCCAAGGCGAGAAGAACGAAACGACAATATCTTAGCCCAAGCAGCCTCCGGATATAAACAGACAAACAAAGGTGGGATATACAGGAGCAAAGAGGTTGAGTCAGTCCTCATGAGGCGAACTAAAGATACGGACGCCATGGTTATCGAAGCCGAAAAAAGGGACGACTGGAGAAACGAAATCAAGACATTCCTAAAGCAGCCCGAAGAAGGGAATGATCAAAGGCTAAAACTTAAAGCTTTGAACTATATAGTATCAGGAGACGTGCTATATAAGAAACGACAAGATGGGTTGTTATTGAAATGTGTAGGGCCATCCGAATCCAAACTATCATGGCCGAAGTGCATGAAGGCATTTGTGGGGCTCACCAAGCCGGGGTAAGTAAAGAGAGATGATTGATTATACGAAGCGGCTATTATTGGCCAAAGATGGGAGAATCGTGCACCTCGTATGCCAAAGGATGCGTTGCTTGTCAAAAGCACGAACCTATTCAGAGGGCTCCAGCAACTGAGATGGTCTCAGTCATTAAACCGTGGCCGTTTATGGGATGGACGATAGACTTGATAGGGAAGATTTACCCTACATCGAGTAAGAGGCATACTTTCATCGTTGTTGCCACCGACTTCTTCACTAAATGGGTGGAAGCCATCCCAGTTGTAGAAATCTCCCAAGAGCAAATCATCAAGCAAATAGACAATTCACATAAAAAAAAAAAAACCTAAAACTAAAATTGAAAAAATACCTTATTGTGCATCAAAATAGCACATCCTGGCTCCAACTGATCTTTTTTTTTTTTTTTTGGAAACGATGGAAACCCCGCCACCAAACCACCCATTATGGGCCGCGACGCAGGTAAAACCACCGGCTGTCCCAGATTCTTACAAGAAGTGTACCCCCTGGATTCGAACCCACAACCTCAAGGTGAGATCCTGGACCCTATACCACCAAGCCAGACCCCTTGGGGACCGGCTCCAACTGATCTTTACAACAAAAGACAAAATCTCGAGTCGGCCCCACTGATGACGAAACAATGGCGTGGATGACATAAAAAAACTGATCGAGCCGAAACAATAGCAATAGCAAGTTATGTAAAATTGACAATAATGGAAAAGTCCTTTCACGAGCGTGGCGTTGAAGTAATCAACATTGCATCTCTCTTATGATACAAACCCTAACTTCACAAGAATTTGGGGTTAAAAGAAATAAAAGGCCATGACTTTTTATATAAAATCCACGCCCAGGCCCTCATATGGGTTGGTGGACTTCACTTTTAAAATTCAAATCCAGATTTTTTTTCACAAAAATATAAGACTAAAGCTAAACAAGTCCGGGCCAGACCAGATCAGGCTAGGCCGACCCTGTTTTTTTTTTTTTTTTTTTTGAGGAATAAGCATATTTAGAATGTAATATTTTTTTAATCCTTTACATTTTTGGTAGTGTGTTTCTTTTATTTATAATGATGTTTTTGATAAAATATAATTTGGAGTTAACTGATTTTTATTCTATTATTTGTATTTTAATCAAATTTTCATTTTAATTTTTATTATTAAAATAATTCATGAACTAATTAAAATCTTAAAAAAATATTGATAAAATAATTTCTTTTAAAATTTGTGAGAGTCTACATCGAATACATGGATTTAATAATATATATATATATATATATATATATATATATATATATATATATATATATATATATATATATATATTAACGCGTCACGTGGCTACTTCATATTAAATTATAAAATTAAATTAATAAATTTATTAATAAAAAATACTATTAAATTATTTACAATTAACCTAATCATTACAATTAAAATTTTAGTATTAAATTATAAAATAAAATCTCTACAATTATTTTTTATTATAAAATTAAAATAATAAATTATTTAAATTATAATTAAATTAATAAATCTATTAAATAATAATCAAATTATATTAAGAATACATTAAATTGCAACATTAAAATATCTCTAAAATTAGTTTTATTAGTAAAAATTAAAATAAGAAACTTATTATTATAAAATAAAAACATAATCTCATATTGAAATAAGAAGCCCATTAATTTAATACATGTCACCTAATTTCTACAATAATTATTTATTATTAAATTATAAAATTAATATATCTCTAAAATTAATTTTTTATTTTAAAATTATAAAATTAAAATAAAAGCTCTTGCACAGTGACGGTCAAAATTTCAAGTTTGATAAGAAAATTTAAGCTTAAATTGAATAAATTACATTGGAATTCATTCGAAAGAAAATTAAATATTTTTAAAGTTATTTATAAGTATAAATATGATTTTAAATGAGACAATAAGATGAGAGAGAAACTTTAATGTGAATTTAGAATATTATTTGAGAATGGATAGACAAACAAATGAGACATATATGTTAAGTGTAAGTAAATCAATTGTCTCATTTAAACTATAAAACCAACTAGATCTGGATCATATACAAGATCAATATCTAAAATAGTATTAATATTCTCATTATGATATGAAATTACAGTCAAAGATGCACTCAACTCGCACAAAGTGCGAGCCTTATACTAGTAATAATAATAATCACACAATGAGTTATAATATTTATTAAATAAATTCCTCATATAATCTACCTTCGAGATTTCATTGGTTCGATAGCTTATTGTTGGGCCTTGAGTTAGGGGACTATTTAGTCTAATCCGTGGAGAAAATCTACAATATAACGGAGGTATCACGTCATTCGTACAACAGTCTAATAATCTATTGTACGAGTGCTAAAATATTAAAAAACAACTAAAAAGTTATATATTAAATTATACATGTCATTTACTAATTTATTGGTGATATCACATCACCTATGTCTCCGTTACACCAAAGAATTACTCATAATCCGTGAATATTTGGATACCAATTACCAAATCCATTTTGTAATATTTTGTGACTGCTACTCTCACACCGACGGGCAAAATTATTGAGAATTAAATTGTTGATGATGTTTTTTAAGCACTATGATATTTAAGCAGTGCGGCATGGGTAAAAGGGTAATTCCCTTCTTGATCGAGACCACTAATGCCGACCCGACCATTCGATGTTTCATACGCCAACGGTAAGGGGCCGAGCACTTGGTGATCAGTGACCGACCACTTAAGATCGGATGACCGGGCATTATCAGATCGATATCAGCATTCTCAGTTCAGAGGACCATTGTGACCGACCTAATAAAGACCGACCAGATAGCGAGATATGCTCAAGATGATAAGTTATCATATTCTTATGGGATAAAGAGATAAGTTATCATATTCTTATGGGGTAAGGAGATAAGTTATCATATTCTTATGGGGTAAGGAGATAAGTTATCATATTCTTATGGGGTAAGGAGATAAGTTATCATACTTTCATGAGGAAAGGTTGATGAGTCAGTATTCTAATAGGATATGGGAAGTGAATGTAGTTTTCAACTAGGAATCCTTATGGGAAAATGAATCTGATTTCTTCACTATTATAAATAGAAGGGGAAAATGTAAGTAAGATGTATGAAAGAGGAGAATCAATATCATTACCACCAGACTTGTAAACACAAGAGATATCAGAGAAGCATATCTCAGTAATAAAAAGATCGTACGTTCTGTGCTCGTAGACGTAGGCTGGATCTGATCCGCCGAACCACGTTAAATCTCTTTGTCGATTGGTGTATTTATCTGTCTTTTGCTAAGTTTACTTTTGGTTCCCCCATAACCGAACAAATTCACTATTGAGGGATGGTTGTTCTGGGGGTAATATTCCCATATTGCCATGAGACCGAAATCAGCCGTCAACAGTTGGCGCCGTCTGTGGGGATTCAACGAAAAATAGCTCGCGTGGTAACACGATGGCAGAAGGTGGAAATCGCCAGTCGTCGGGGAGTTTAACAGCAGAATGGATGGAAAAATAGAGGAAAATATGTTCCAGTACGATTTGTCTGACCAATGGATCTGAGAGAAGCATAGCACGAGGAAGAATCATGCCCTCGTAGCGATTGTTTACTCTAGTGTTACCGAGCATAAGGAGGAGCATTCCCTTAATGCTTCAGACACTCTTTGATCCATATTTTGATCGTTTGGATCCGTGAGAAGCATAACACGAGGAGAGATGATACCCTCGTGGCGTTTGCTTGCTCCAGTGTTATCGAGCATAAGGAGGAACATTCCCTTAATGTTTCGGACACTCTTTGATCCCAACCTATTTCTTCGATCATTCGGATCCGTGAGAAGCATATCACGAGGATGGATCATGCCCTCGTAGCGATTGCTTACTCCAGTGTTACCGAGCATAAAGAGGATCATTCCCTTAATGCTTCAGACACTCTTTGATCCCTATTTTGATCGTTTGGATCCGTGAGAAGCATAGCACGAGGATGGATGATACCCTTGTGGCGTTTGCTTTCTCCAGTGTTACCGAGCATAATGAGGAACATTCCCTTAATGTTTCGGATACTCTTTGATCCCAACCTATTTATTCGATCATTCAGATCCGTGAGAAGCATAACACAAGGAGGGATCATGCCCTCGTAGCGATTGCTTACTCCAGTGTTACCGAGCATAAGAAGGATCATTCCCTTAATACTTCGGACACTATTTGATCCCTATTTTTGATCGTTCGGATCCGAGAATAGTATATCACGGGGATGGATTGTGCCTTGGTAGCGTATGCTTGCTCCAACATTGTATGGAGGAGCCCTCAAACAATACACAGGCTCCATGGCGACCTGAAATATAGATGATGTGCCCTTACCATTCTAAACGCTCTTTGATCCAAATCCTGGTTCGCCCGGACTCTGAATTAAAAGATTCAGGATTGTGTTTTGGAAACCTCGGACATGACGTTGTTTTAAGGAATCCGTGCTGATTGTTTACACTTTAACATTTTTTAAGCATTGAGTCACCCCCCGTTTTTTAAATTTTAAAGTTTTTGTTTTTGTTTTTTGCTGGTCTGGCAAGAGGACGCCCGTGTCAGATTCGGTAGGGCTTCAAAAGGTTGACTCGTTTCCCTTCTGAACAAGTCCCAAAGATTATTCGGCTCGGGGCTGGATTTCGTTTCGCCGAGGCCACCTAGATTATTCGGCTCGGGGCTGGATTTCGTTCCGCCGAGGCCACCTAGATTATTCGGATCGGGGCTGGATTTCATTCCGCCGAGGCCACCTAGATTATTCGGCTCAGGGCTGAATTTCGTTCCGTCGAGGCCACTTGTTTCTCTTAGCTCAGGGTTGGGTTATGTCCCACCGAGCCAGCTTTTTGGTCTGGGGACGTAACATTCCCCCAAAACCAAGTGTTTCTCTCAGCTCGGGGTCGGGTTACGTCACACCGAGTCCAACGTTTTGGTCTAGGGACGTAACATTCCCCCAGAGCTAAGTGTTTCTCTCAGCTCGGGGTCGGGTTACGTCCCACCGAGTCTGTCTCTTTGGACTGAGGACATAACATTCCCCCAGAGCCAAGTGTTTCTCTCAGCTCGGGGTCGGGTTACGTCCCACCGAGTCCAGCTTTTTGGTCTGGGGATGTAACATTCCCCCAGAGCCAAGTGTTTCTCTCAGCTCGGGGTCGGGTTACGTCCCACCGAGTCCATCATTTTGGTCTGAGGACGTAACATTCCCTCAGAGCCAAGTGTTTCTCTCAGCTCGGGATCGGGTTACGTCCCACCGAGTATGTTTCTTTGGACTGAGGACGTAACATTCCCCAGAGCCAAGTGTTTCTCTCAGCTCGGGGTCGGGTTACTTCCCACCGAGTCTGTCTCATTGGACTGGGGACGTAACATTCCTTCAGGGCCAAGTGTTTCTCTCAGCTCGGGGTCGGGTTACATCCCACCGAGTCTGTCTCTTTGGACTGGGGATGTAACATTCCGCCAGAGCCAAGTCTTTCTTTCAGCTCGGGGTCGGGTTAGGTCCCACCGAGTCGGCTTATTTGGACCGGGGATGTAACATTCCCTCAGAGCCAAGTGTTTCTCCCAGCTCGGGGTCGGGTTACGTCCCACCGAGTCTGTTTCTTTGGACTGGGGACGTAACATTCCCCCAGAGCCAAGTCTTTCTTTCAGCTCGGGGTCGGGTTACGTCCCACCGAGTCTGTTTCTTTGGACTGGGGATGTAACATTCCCCCAGAGCCAAGTCTTTCTTTCAGCTCGGGGTCGGGTTACGTCCCACCGAGTCGGCTTCTTTGGACTGGGGATGTAACATTCCCCCAGAGCCAAGTCTTTCTTTCAGCTCGGGGTCGGGTTACGTCCCACCGATTCGGCTTCTTTGGACAGGGGATGTAACATTCCACCAGAGCCAAGTCTTTCTTTTAGCTCGGGGTCGGGTTACTACCCACCGAGTCGGCTTCTTTGGACTGGGGATGTAACATTCCCCCAGAGCCAAGTCTTTCTTTCAGCTCGGGGTCGGGTTACGTCCCACTGAGTCGGCTTCTTTGGACTGGGGATATAACATTCCCCCAGAGCCAAGTCTTTCTTTTAGCTCGGGGTCGGGTTACGTCCCACCGAGTCGGCTTCTTTGGACTGGGGACGTAACATTTCCCCCAGTGCCAAGTGTTTTTCTCAGCTCGGGGTCGGGTTACGTCCCACCGAGTCTGTCTTTTGGACTGGGGATGTAATATTCCCCCAAGCCAAGTCTTTCTTCAGATCGGGGTCAGGATACGTCCCACCGATAGACTTATCATCGGCATGGGATCGGAACATATCCCCCATGGTCGGCCCTCTATTGGTCTGGGGATGAGACATTCCCCCAGAGCCAAATGTTCTTCTCAGCTCGGGGTCGGGTTACGTCCCACCGAGTCGATCGTCATCAGCATAAGGGCAAAGCATTTTCTCCACGGGTAGATATCGGGATACCCGTTGACTGAGCACATGAAGGGGGCAGGAAGGGCCAGATTTGCAGCCAAGGCATTTTTCTCTGCTGTTCCTGGAGTGACCACCGACGGATTCATCGGCACACCATCTTTTTTTATAGTTCCCGACATCAACTCGCAAACTAGTTGTTACCGAGAACTATGGGATAAATGTTGATGGTGTTTTTAAGCACTATGATATTTAAGCAGTACGACATGGGTAAAAGGGTAATTCCATTCTTGATCGAGACCACTAATGCCGACTCGACCATTCGATGTTGCTTACGCCAACGGTAAGGGGTCGATCGCTTGGTGATCAGTGACCGACCACTTAAGATCGGATGACCGGGCATTATCAGATCGATATCAGCATTCTCAGTTTAGAGGACCATTGTGACCGACCTCATAAAGACCGACCAGATAGCGAGATATGTTCAAGATGATAAGTTATCCTATTCTTATGGGATAAAGAGATAAGTTATCCTATTCTTATGGGGTAAGGAGATAAGTTATCATATTCTTATGGGGTAAGGATATAAGTTATCCTACTTTCATGGGGAAAGGTTGATGAGTCAGTATCCTAATAGGATATGGGAAGTGAAGGTAGTTTTCAACTAGGAATCCTTATGGGAAAAAGAATCTGATTTATTCACTATTATAAATAGAAGAGGAAAGTGTAAGTAAGAGGTATGAAGGAGGAGCATCAATATCATTACCACCAGACTTGTAAACACAAGAGATATCAGAGAAGCATATCTCAGTAATAAAAAGATCGTTTGTTCTGTGCCCGTGGACGTAGGCTGGATCTGATCCGCCGAACCACGTTAAATCTATTTGTCAATTGGTGTATTTATCTGTCTTTTGCTAAGTTTACTTTTGGTTCCCCCCATAACCGAACAAATTCACTATTGAGGGAGGGTTGTTCTGGGGGTAATATTCTCATATTGCCCTGAGACCGAAATCAGCCGTCAACATAAATTATTCTAAGATGTTGTTTTAGAGAATTATCCTTATGATTGATTCATTTCCATTGTTGGAATCATCATTCATAATGATTTTTAAGATAAACAATACTAAGCTAATAATCCAAATATATGATTATGTGAGAGAGAATAAAAACAAGGCAATTGGCATAAAAATATAGAGTTGTTGCTCTAAAGTGTTTTATAGAAGTTGCATTTGATAATTATGGATCCACTATCAAGTGGCATTTTAAAATACTTAATTCACTGATTTAAATAAGATACAAAACTATTATTCGCTATCCACAATTTAAAATATTTATCAAGACATCACTAAAGATAGTAATCAAGATGTCTTGTCTCGGTCTGTACTGATCTGATCCGGTTTTCTCCCGATTATAATTAGAGATGAAAAAATTATTTTGAATCTCAAATAATTTTTTTTTATGAATTTCAAATATATATATTTTTTAATAAATTCATACCAAGAATCTTGAATCTTAATCAACATTTGAGAGATTTAGACATGACTCATCCAACTTGCTCAAAAAGCAGTAGAATTAAATAAAATCATGGGAGGGTTATCTTTTTGGTAAGATGGAGTATTCAAAACGAAATGGAAAAGACAGCAAAAGAATCAATGAATGTAAAAGACGATGTCGTTTTGTGGATATAAAAACAATTCATTTTGAAAATGAAAGGTCGTCTTCTTCTTCTTTATAAAAAGCTAATAATATACTACCACACTGCACGTTCACTTATTCAATATTCACCAGATCTTTTTTTTTTCCCTAATCTGACACGCCTGTTACGATTAACTTCTGAAAGAATGAATTTTCTAGATATAATTAAATTATTTAATTAGCTAAGAAATTAAGTCAAATTTTGCCGGTGACAAGTTATTTAATTAGCTAAGAACATATCCCAACACCAAATCGGCTTGACACATGAAATCTAATATAGATAAAGGACATCAAGTCCACTCAATACTAGGGGTGGGTGCGGTTCGGTTTGGTTCGGTTTTTGCTAAAAACCGAACCAAATCATATTTTACGGTTCAGATTTTTTACTTCTCAAACCAAACCATTAAATAACGGTTTAGTTCAGATTGAAAATTTTTTAAACCAGCGGTTTACGGATTGGTTCGGTTCGATTTACGGATTATATATTTAAAATAAATTTTCATCTACTTAAGTGAAAAAAAAAAACTAATCTATCCAACAAATAATATGAAGTGCTAGGGTGTAAGCTGTGACTTCAGGGAACACATGCACTCCATAAAGGATTGAAAAATGAGGTACAATTAATTCTTTTATTTTTTAAAAATTACCTTGAATAATGATGCTACCATCATTCTAATTAAGAGACAAATCTAACATCTTACTTTCAAGAATAATAATGCTACCATAAATACAAATTTAAGAATAAAAGTATTAACAAATAAATTGAAGAATAAAAATATTAACAAATAAATATATTAATAAAAAATTTAAGAATAAAAGTATTAACATACTAATAAAAAGAAAATATAGAATAAAATTAAAAGAAAAATACAATTTTTTTTTTATAAAAATATATAATTTTTTTAATTATAACGGTTCAGTTCGGTTTAACAGGTGCGGTTCGGATTGGCTCCTGAACCGAACCGTAAACCGTTTGGGGTGGGCCAATCCGAACCGCAAACCGAACCGTTAGAAAAAAAACTGTAAATTCGGTCCGATTTGGTTCGGTTTGCGGTTTGGTTCGGTTCGGTCGGTTTTTTTGCCCACCCCTACTCAATACATAACAAATCATCAACATCAATATACAAGAATTATGTGCCTACAATAACACATACAAATCAAAATTTTTATTTTCATATATACAAAACAACGTGCTAAATACGACAAAGAACATAATTATTATAATTACTAGACTTCTATAACATTTCCCAGGATCCTAGAGTAGGTGACTGTAACTTGGGTGATCCATCGTCTCGAGCATAAGCATCCAAAACTTGATGGTTGATCGATCTGGTTGTCAATTTGTAAAACTAACAAACTATGTGGTGTGAGTTATAAAACTCAGTAAGTAACCACACACAGCATGAAAAAAAAACAAGGATTAATTTCAAGTATAGCATGGTTAAACACATACATATATACATTTAGTTGTTAGAAAGTCTTTAAACTTCAAACTGTTCTTTACCCATCTTAAACATAATGTCTTTCAAAATACGTGTTTATTTTGATTCCTGAAACTGAATTCATAAGGCTTCATTGATACAAAATCAAACTTTAAAACAAATCTTTAATATCTCAAAATGTTTGAAAAATCATCATATTAAAAAGTCTTAAATACTTTTCTAAAAAAAAAGTCAAGTACTAAATCCCTTATACGAAATACCTTTCGAATGATTAACATCCAAGTTACACATATATACTCAGAAACATACTTGATGCGAATCAGAACCCTTATACTCAAACTTCTACGAACGTTCCAACCCTGAGTTACATATGCACACATACACATTCAAAAACATATCTTATGCAGACTTCAAAATCTTCTTCCCAACAAACATATCACGATCTTCGAGAAAACGGATCACACACACATGTCCCACACGAATATCATAAAGTCAGTCTCATCCACACAAGCAATTTCTTTACAGTCAAATGATTCTCAACTTCAAAAGTAGAAAGCACATTATAAGGTTCATACAGTCCACAATCAGAAACGGAAATCCGAACACACATACCATAAGCCGATCTTATTCATTAGCAGATACGGAAAGTAAAATGTAGATTCCTTCCAGACAAATATTTTCATTAACAGAATCGGAAATCACATTGCAGACTCCGTATGGTCATTTCAAACATCATAAGAAATCAAAACACGACAATCATCTTCTAAAAACACAACTTATTCAAAAACAGATCTTTCTGAAATCAGAAGTTTTTCAAAAATTCAGAATCAACAAACTAATCAAGCGCCCATTACTCGAGTTACACGCAAGAACCAGGTAATGTTCGAACATGACCATGTCGATAGAGGGTAGTGAGTCAACCATTTTCTGATGGTCTAAACCCTAGAACAGGTGTCACGAAGGGTTAAAATCCATAAAATCATCATACAAACACCGTGGAGGAAAACATATCGTATCACATCCAATCAGAACGTATAAATCAAGTTATCTGAATTTCTTTCTCAGAATCTTTCAGGAAAATAATAACCCAAAAGCATCGTTGAAAACATAAATTCAAAGTATCATAAAACACATAAATCAGAAGTATCGTAAAATTGAAATCTCAAAATATTATAATATAAATCAAAATATAATAAATAGTAAAAATTGAAGTATTCATAACATATCATAAAACCGATCTCTGTGATTGAAATCAAATTTCAAAATTCTTGTTTCACAAAATCGTAACAAGCGTCCAGGATCCAACTCACTGGATGAAAGGAAAACCAGACGTCTAATGTTTGAATCACGGGCACTGACTGGGCATTGTCTGAAGCAGGATCATGTCGATAAATGGTAACAGAACAACCATAAAACATAGAATGTACAATGTAGCGAAATCATTTCATATCAAAAGTAGAGTCAAAATATTTATTTGTTTGGGAATTTTTTTTTTCAAAAATCACATGTCAGGTACATCAGAAAACACATATTTATCCATCATCGTTTGACAAGAAGCCCACAAGGAAGGCGCATCACACAACACATTTCATAGTCATCAAGCATTGTCAAATGACTTGTATACCAGAATGCATTATCACCATATCACATACATATCAATGACATACTTCTACCTTAATATACATATATATGTACATTTATATCCATGACATAAGATTACGCGCGATTAAAAAAACCACCCAAACCCGTGACTTTAACCAACCCAAACCCATGTTGGTTTAGTCAATTAAAACTATAAACGGATACGTATAAATACACACATAACCGTTACTATAACTATCTAGAACACAATCAACATATCAAGTAATTATTGCATGAAATACTTGTTGGGGTTGGTGCTCAGAGCGCCAATCCGCTCATTTTTTATGTCTGATTCATGAATACGAACAATCCATTTTTCCATAATATTACTTATTTATGGTTGCACCTCTTGTTTTTATACACGTATTTGATCTGATTATGATTAGATTGAAACTAAATGTGGTTTAGTGATATCTATATATTATACAAATGCCCGATAATATATAATACAGTACACAGTTACAAAGTCAGTTTGTAATTGACACTGGGAAGTGTCACTCCTAAATGTATATTATCAAATATAGTTCATGGTCAAGATTTACTAACACGGGTCGGTTAGTCAAATCTGTTGAGACCAGTACATGTCATATATCGAGACTTGGTCCGATAGTTTATCCCAATGAACCATGAGTCTAGGGAGATTCGTATAGACATGTAAGTGTTTATAATGGATAAACACTGAATGACTCACTGAAGATTCTTAATGGATGGTACACCAACTTCAATAAGAATCTTCTCGGGTTGAGTAGCATAACGGTCATTCGACTTGAGATACCAATGTGGATGTATGAGACATCCTCCACACTTAGATGACAGTCACGTCACCGATCTATTTAGATCATACCTCTGCCTATTCGTTGGGTGTGGACCGATCCTGAGGAAATTGGATTTTGTGACGGATATACATGAATCTAGAGAGTCTCACTAATGAAATATACTCGTAGAGTACTAGAGCGACTATTATAAATAATGGTGATTATTTATAAATCGTTTAACTGTTAAACGAAAAATACATGCAAATGGGCCGAACCGTCAATTCCTAATTAATGTGTATTTGTATTTAATATATGATATTATTAAATACACATTAATAAATTATCAAATAAATGTATTTGACATATATCATTAATATATGTATTTGTGATATTTAAAGTAAATATAATACATATATTTAGATATTTATATTTAATTAATTAATTAATTAATTAATTAAATATTAAATAATTAAAGTAATTAAAATATGAAATATCTATGGTGATATTTATTTAAGAAATGATTATTAGTGTAAATATTTGACTTTACATTAAAGGAAAAAGTAGCCAAATTGAGTTTGACTTCTTTAGATATTTGTTTTAAATTGTTTAAAATTGAAATGTCTATTTCCTTTAATTAGGGTGAATTTCGGCCAACCCATACCATATATAAAGTGTTATATTTTTCATAAGTTTAACCTAGTTCTAAGCCTCCAAAATAAACATGAAAAGTTAGAGAGAAAAAGTGAAGAATCTTGAAGAACAACTAAGGAAAAACTTGAATTTAGTAAGTATTTCCACTTTGCTATTAGAGGGAAATTTGTTCCTTTTGTTCTAGGCTATAACATAGCTTGTTCTTAACTTTTTCTACTCTTTCTTGTTTATTTTTTTGAGTGTTGGAAGTTTTGAACATGGGTGTTTGCATGTATGATAGTTAAAGAAAGCTTATAAGTTGTAACTAAGCATTCTTTTGGTCATTTGATGATCTAGTTGCCATTATAGAGTTGTTGAGCCACTCCTTGGTGACCTAGAATTGTTCTAGAGTTATTTCAAAGTGGTGAGACTTGTTTGGTGTGGTAGAGACTTGATTGAAACATTGGATTTGTTTAATTTGGTCTAATTTGTCCAATTTGATGAAATTGAGAAATTAGGGTCATAACCCACTCCAAATTTGGGGCTTTTCATATATGTGATGTATTATGGTATGAATATGATGCATGTAAAATTTTAGGTTGATTGGATTTGATCTTGGCTTTTTTTGAACTAAGTGGACCAAATTGCAATTAATTGAAAATTTTTGGTGGCTCACGGCATTAGACTAAAAATTAGAGATTTGTGTGAAATATGATTTTGATGCATTAAATGTATTGAAAAACATTTAAGAAATGATTTAGAATCATCCAAAATTTTATTTGACAACTTTTGGACTAAAATGATCAATTAATAAAATTTTGGGGCAATTCAGTAATTACCAAGAAATTTGATTTCTTGTGTATTTTTTTTCAGAATTTGATAATTGGATAATTAAATAAATAAATTTATTTAATTGATCCAAGAAAAAATTTTGAAATCGAAAAATTTTGATTTTCCGCGATTCCGCTGCGTTATCGATATTCCCCCTTAAAACCCCAACAAAAATGGTATCAGAGCGAGTCTAATTCTGGACACCTCGATATGATTAGCCCTTTAAAATCTAATGTTTGTTCTTTTCTTTACTTGATACTGTATGAGCCAAATTTGGTCCAGGGGCAATTTTGTCCTTTTTCTTCAGGCCCAACTCTGAACGCACCACAGACTCCCCAACATAAGACCCAGGCCCAAGCTTCTACCTCAAAAGGAAGCCCCAAGGTTTGAAGTATATAAAGGCCCAGAGATTCACAAGCCCAGGCCCAGTGAAATATCACGTGCCCAAACCATAATCGGGACTCACCCCATGCTAGTCCACATAAATGCCCAAGCTCATAAACACCATTCATAATCCATCCGTTCCAGCCTACAACGGGCAAAATGCAGTAATTGCACCTCATGAAGTCGGCAGTTATCATGACCCAACGGACGAGCAATCAAAGGGCAATAAAGGCACACGTTACTGGAGCATCTATATATAAGAAACGAGGTTCCATAAGGAACAGAGATTGAACGGCAAGCTCTCATACTCATAATCTTTGAACACTTCAAGCTCACCACACCTCATACTTACCGCCCTCACGGCACCCTACAGAGTTCAAGGTAACATCTAACCTTGCCTTCCCTACTACTAATTCCTTAATTCCTTCATTGACTTGGGCGTCGGAGTGCCTACGACATCCACCACACCGGTGGGTAGACCCTCCTCGTTCACCCTACTTCTTTGTCTTGCAGGATCGCCAGTGCCTCTCTCTACAAAATCTTGATTGTAGACCTCGGGCGAAAACCAGCGTCTACAGATACATGCATGCTTTCTTTTAATTTGATTAAATTTAAAGTGTATGACACTTTATGGAATATCACCGCTTAATAAGGTTTTAAAGTAACTAGTATTTGGAATACTTGTTTCTTGGTCCGTCTTGTCAATACAGTTAATGAATATTTTTCTGTGACTACATCCGAGACCATGCCTCTGCTGTGAGGGTGTAGCCTATAGAGATTTATTTATGCCGGATGTATATTAGATACTAGATAAATTCAAGCGAAAGCGGAATCCTGAACGTGCCCTACCTTTCAGGGTTACGCAAGTAGCTTGACTTTATCATTGACGAGTTTAACCTTGGTACGTCTCCTTGTGGACCTGCCTTAGCAGTGACAACGAGAAACGACCAGGACCAGAAACCCAGGATTCACTAGTGAGTGATTGACAATGAGTTGTCTACCTGTGAATATACGTAGGCGAGACCGTGCCTCTGCTGTGAGTCAAAATATATTCATGGGGTCCTCTTCCCATTATGGAATTCGATTTAATTATTGAATTCTCGTTTTTCCGTTGGGGATTACGGTATTACATAAAATAATGGGAGACACTGCTAAGTTTAAAAATTCCATAACTTAGGCAGTGAAATTGCCGCTTGTTTGTTTCCTTATTCTATATTTTTATAGAATTGAACTTTTATTTACTGCACACATATTTTGATATGTTATCTGACTTGACTCTTGGTTACAATTATTCTAGAATAGGTTCTAGATACTACTAGACTAGGATATTATTAGATTAGTCTAAACCATCGGGAACTGTTGTTCCGATTTTCTTCAAAAATCAAGATGGTTAATGACTTAGTTTCTAAGTCATGATAGATAATCTAGATAGATATCCCTTTTACGATATAATACTTTAGAGAGAATAGTTTCTTATGCGGTAAGAGTTGACATGAATAAGTTCATGTCTCGAGATTCTTGACTGGCATTAAGAAAGCCCCATTAGGTATTTATTTATCTAGTAATGACGTTTCTTAGCTTTAATGACCTTTAGAGGAAATGTGTTTGACACAATTTGCTAATCAATTACTTGCAATTATTGTGAATATTTGAAGGCAAATAGTGAAGCTGAAGAAAAGAGATGCGTATAGTTGTGTATAGAAAATATTGATTTTCACAATACTACAACTATAGGTATTGGATACCAGATCTTCCGTCTAGTTATTTAAAATATCAGTTAACAATTGTTTTGATATTTGATATCGGAACTTGCGACTATTGGATAGTTACTTGTTCTTAATAAACAATTGTTATATATTTTAAATATAACTAGTAGTGTCATTGACGTAGAGATAAACATTAAGAAAAATTATTCGGTAAAGTAAATAATTTAGAACAGTGCTTTATAAGTTTAATCACTTAAGCATTAGATGCTTATTCCGTATGGTAAATGATGTTTTGATACGACATCACACCACATATCCTTATCCATTTAATGAATATTGTATTCGGGAAGGTGATTAAAATCTCGTTTAACCAATGATTTGTCATTGGACCACCATATTTATTTAACTGATACATTAGATGTATGTAGTTTAATAAATAATAATTGCATAAGGTAGTTTTCTTTATTTCGTAAGTTAGTTGATGAATTGTCATAACTTAGTTACGTGTTTTTGAAAGAACACATATTGAACATCTTGAAAGATTCAAGAACTTTCAAATTGTTATGATGAAATGCAGATCGAACATCTTTGACTAGTTCAAAAATATTCGATCTGAAGTTTTGAAAACTTGATCCTTAAAATTCATAACAAGTCTTTGAATTGTTTAAAGATATTTGATATGATCAAATGTATGAATTATGGCAATTAGTTCTAAGATTATTCAATGAATGTGATTCTTACTCAATATTAAACTTCCACGATTTCATATTGACGAAATTGAGAAATGAGAGTAATTGAATCTTATATGATTTGATTCATTGATATTGAATGTTACCGAATTAGTTTTCAATACTCTTGGGGATATGCTCCAATAACACTAGTTCATCTTTTTGATTTAGGTTCCATTAATATCAACAGTTACATATATGATATGTATAGGTAGAAAATTCGAATCTTGAAAAGTTTGAGATTTGAATATTTATTTTATATAATAGTTATATAATGAAAATTACTTACTCCTCGGAGGTATGAGTAAAATTTAATCGTTTATTCTGTTTAATAGAATATTGTATTCTATTTGATAGAATATCTTTCCTACGATCCTAAGTAATAAAATCGTTTTATTACTTGGTGTGTAACATCAGATGTTAACAATTGTAGAAAAGACTTGACTTATTGAAGTTAAATGTGAGAATGATAAACTATAATTGGAACTACGTAATTAATAAGATGAAACAACTCTTATACATCTTTTGTACAAGTCCAATATGATAACAGAATCATTTACGAGTATTTGATACTTAATGATTATGTTGTTTTCTTAATGAAGAAAATTATCCTATAACTTATAATGGAAGCGATATTTGATATCGATTCTGGAAGTTCACCATTGAACCATAGATCTAAGATTGTTCATAGCTTACTACGATCAAGTTTTGAACTTGATTAAACTTTAATTATGAATTAGTTCATGATTTGTGCTAATTGTTTGTGCAGCAAAAGCAGTGTGAGCTTATTAAAGGTTTGACATTTATAGTATGACAGTGAGAAAAGTTATACTCAGCAATCTATTGTAGATTCTGAGGAAACTTGTCTCTAGTCACACTAATTGAACAATTAAAGATATTTTGGTTAATGTTGATATTAAACTGTACATTTTAGCTAAAGAATGCAAAATGTCATTTTTTGAATGACTTATTCAGATAAGAGATCAATTGCGATTTATTCATTTGAAGAGTTCGTTCTGGAATGGCCCTAGAGTTTGTGTTCTGCTGAGATTGCAGTTTAGTGTGCTAGCTTATAGAGCCTATTGTAGACTCGGATAAGTCTTCTGGAAATCAGTATTCTCTATTTTTGACATCAGTCAGATCGTATGATCTTGTCAAAGTATAGAGAATACATATGTGATTGAAGGGTTAGTGGGAGCGTACAAATTACTTTCTAGTGTTATATATCCTAACAACATTATCATTATTATAGTAATAATGAGATGTTTGTGAGGTAAAAGGTTTACCTAAGTCTTCTTTACTCCGTGAAAATAGTGAGAGTAGTCTCTGTTATATTCGATATAAAGTTTTATATAAGATATAAAACCAAGAGACTTGTGAGATGCTCCTATTATTCGTACATTAGATATGATCTAATAAAGAACATAACTAGGCTATCTGTATGACAGTTAGTATAACTTTTGGACAGTTATTGTGTGTCTTATATAAAGTATTCATCTTTCGTAAAAGATGATTCATTTTTCGAAAGAGATATTGATTAGAATGTCTAATCAATCTTATGTATCATTTGATGATGACATAATAAATACTTTATTATATACGATTATAGATATCGATTTAATCGTAATTGTTACGAGTTATTTTGATATCCTATAGACCATAGGATGGATCTTGAAACATGTTCTTTGTGATCTTTGAGATATTAAGAACGAGTTTATTAATTCATGGAGCATTTAGTCTGTAATCTTTTGGGTCATATTAGTTTTGACACTAATTATGACGTTAGACAGTCTACGTCATAAAGACTCAGAAAACATGCAGTGAGAGTGTCACAGAGGATTCTACTTTATGAGTAAAATTAGATGCAACTTATGAAGTATTGACTTATGAAGTTGTATAATGACCTTATAAATTAGAAGTTATCATATTAGTATTGTACTTGCGGTTGTCTACATAGTATTTTGGATTTGATCCCTAAATACTTGGACAACTCAGTAATTGTAGCACAATACTGATGTAGCATCAGAGTAATATTAATGTATAATTGAGATTCTACAAAATATGAATGATGCTGGCTATGGGAAACGGTTGAGTTTGTTTGACAAACTCATTATGTTATAGCGGACCTACTTCTTGTTGCCTACCTCTTAAGTGCTTGGTGAGATTTTGAGAGATATGAGTATACGATACACATTGAGATGTGTATATGATATCGTGGATTGGCACAAGAGCAAGTGGGAGAAATTGTTGGGGTTGGTGCTCAGAGCGCCAATCCGCTCCGTATTTATATCTGATTCATGAATACGAACAATCATTTTTTCCATAATATTACTTATTTATGGTTGCACCTCTTGTTTTTATATACGTATTTGATTTGATTACGATTAGATTGAAACTAAATGTGGTTTAGTGATATGTATATATTAGACAAATGCCCGATAATATATAATGCAGTACACAGTTACAAAGTTAGTTTGTAATTGACATTGGGAAGTGTCACTCCTAAATGTATATTATCAAATATAGTTCCTGGTCAAGATTTACTAACACCGGTCGATTAGTCAAATCTGTTGAGATCAGTACATATCGTATATCGAGACTTGGTCCGATGGTTTATCCCAATGAACCATGAGTCTAGGGAGACTCGTATAGACGTGTATGTATTTATAATGGATAAACACTGAACGACTCATCGAAGATTCTTAATGGATGGTACACCAACGCCAATAAGAATCTTGTCGGGTTGAGTAGCACTTATGATTCTTCGACTTGAGATACCACTGTGGGCGCATGAGACATCTTCCACACTTAGATGACAGTCACGTCACCGATCTATTTAGATCAGACCTCCGTCTGTTCGTTGGGTGTGGACCGATCATCAGGATATCCTGTGTGTGTCAAGATAGGATCTGCCAGTTCTGTGTACAGAACATAGGTAGTCCATATGTGATTAGCAATCAGTTAAGTCTATGGCCATAGTATACTTCGGAAATGAGTTCCGAATGTTATTTATAGATTGCTAATAGAATCGTCGACGGGATAATACTTATAGAGATTTGACGTTTACATCTATATCTCTGGGATTATCCGGATACCTGTGACGAATGGATTATACGTATGCAATGACCTCGACCTGTATGATTCAACGAGTTTATCAGTGGTCGTCATAATTTACGGGTGGGTAAATTATGGACATGAAATTGGATTTTGTGACGGATATACCTGAATCTAGAGAGTCTCACTAATGAAATATACTCGTAGAGCACTATGGCGACTATTATAAATAATGGTGATTATTTATAAATCGTTTAACTGTTAAACGAAAAATACATGCAAATGGGTCGAAACGTCAATTCCTAATTAATGTGTATTTGTATTTAATATATGATATTATTAAATACACATTAATAAATTATCAAATAAATGTATTTGACATATATCATTAATATATGTATTTGTGATATTTAAAGTAAATATAATACATATATTTAGATATTTATAATTAATTAATTATTTAATTGTTAAATAATTAAAGTAATTAAAATATGAAATATTTATGATGATGTTTATTTAGGAAATGATTATTAGTGTAAATATTTGACTTTACATTAAAGGAAAAAGTAGCCAAATTGAGTTTGACTTCTTTAGATATTTGTTTTACATTGTTTAAAATTGAAATGTCTATTTCCTTTAATTTAGGGTGAATTTCGGCCAACTCATACCATATATAAAATGTTATATTTTGCATAAGTTTAACCTAGTTCTAAGCCTCCAAAATAAACATGAAAAGTTAGAGAGAAAAAGTGAAGAACCTTGAAGAACAATTAAGGAAAAGCTTGGATTTAGTAAGTATTTCCACTTTGCTATTAGAGGGAAATTTGTTCCTTTTGTTCTAGGCTATAACATAGCTTGTTCTTAAGTTTTTCTACTCTTTCTTGTTTATGTTTTTGAGTGTTGGAAGTTTTGAACATGGGTGTTTGCATGTATGATAGTTAAAGAAAGCCTATAAGTTGTTATTAAGCATTCTTTTGGTCATTTGATGATCTAGTTGCCATTCTAGAGTTGTTGAGCCACTCCTTGGTGACCTAGAATTATTCTAGAGTTATTTCAAAGTGGTGAGACTTGTTGGTGTGGTAGAGACTTGATTGAAACATTGGATTTGTTTAATTTGGTCTAATTTGTCCAATTTGATGAAATTGAGAAATTAGGGTTCATAACCCACTCCAAATTTGAGGCTTTTCATATATGTGATGTATTATGGTATGAATATGATGCACGTAAAATTTTAGGTTGATTGGATTTGATCTTGGCATGTTTTGAACTAAATGGACCAAATTATAATTAATTGAAAATTTTGGGTGGCTCACGACATTAGACTAAAAATTTAGGATTTGTGTGAAATCTGATTTTAATGCATTAGATGTATTGAAAAACATTTTATAAATGATTTAGAATCATCCAAAATTATATTTGACAACTTTTGGACTAAAATGATCAATTAACAAAGTTTTGGGGCAATTCGGTAATTACCAAAAAATTTGATTTATTGTGTAATTTTTTCAGAATTTGATAATTGGATAATTAAATAAATAAGTTTATTTAATTGATCCGAGAAAAAAGTTTTGAAATCGAAAAATTTTGATTTTTCGCGATTCCACTACGTTACCGATATTCTCCCTTAAAACCCCAACAATACTTACCTCATCTCGCGAACACTTCTGATCCAAGTCAAATCTGTCAAAACAAGCGACATAAACAATTAGAACCAGTAATATGCAGAATCCTTGACTTAACTACATAAACTTCTGGATCTTCCCAGAACACCCAAATCAAGTCCGTTTACAAATGTATTCAGTTTCATTACTTGTAAAATATCCAATAAATTATGTTCGCAACATTAGATTCAATTTCCGGCTAAAATTCAAAAATCTTCAAAAATGTCCGAAAACATTATAGACGAATCTAAAACTTTTCAGTCCTTTCCCATTCAACTGGGAACACATATAGTAATCCTATTATATTATAATATAATATTTCAAAACAACCAGATAACTTAAATCATCGAGTTACACATTTTCAGAAAATCTTCCGTAAAAGCTTCCGAGAATACTACAGAAGGATCTTGAACCCTCCGAAAATTTCTATAAATTATCATATCATCATAATTAACTCAGATCTATCATTTCGTTAATCATAGCACAAACATGTACGTAATTCAATTTTATCAGAAACTCGATAATCATACCGGATCGATCTAATTCATTCCGATTTCACTCGGATTCTACCAATAGTACAATTTCAAAACATTCTAACTTATCCAACTCAATACAAGTCAATAAATTTCTCTATAGCACTACTGGAAGCATCCGAATGTAAAATGAGAAACTTGAAAATAATGGATCTTTAGCGGGATGTCTTACAGAGATTTCGAGGGTACCGACGAACTTCCTACGCTCCCACGAATGCGTAGGAATCGATGGAATTCAAACTCCCAAGAAAAAAATCACTATTCATCCAAATATTTTACTTCGTTTAATGTACAATCGAGCATGGATCGGAGAAACCATCACTACCATCTTGTAGTACTCTTCGAGGACTTTGATTTGGCAGGTGGCTCGACATGTGAATCGAAACAATGAGCCAGGATTGAACACAAAAGTGGAGAGCGTTTTTCTCTTTCACTCCGCCGTTTCCAGCATTTATAGGGCCGCCGCCGACCACCATAAGACGGGGGGTGGCTGACGCACTCTTATGGGCCGTCGCACTGGCCAGCGGCCCAACTGTCTTCTAAACGTGAAATTGGGGAAGATGGGTCGAGTGCGAGGCTTAAGATTCTTTAGCCATTTTCGGAAATTTCTGAAAAACTATAAGGTATATATAGATAATTTTTGAAATTTACAAAACTGCCATCGTAAAATTGTAAAAAGGTTCTTGAAAGTGTACTCATTCGAAAATTTATGTTTTTGAGACTCTTCTGATATAAATTTCAAAAAGTGTTCAACACGAAAGTTATTCTTCTTCGAAATATCTTTCCAAAGGATTAAGAATAAACTTAATTAGTGTTCGTTTGCTATTTTTATAGCCGAAATAATGAAACTTTCTATACATTTAAAAAAATTGCATAACCAATTTTTTTGAATTTCATGATTTCCGATTATACAAGATTCCACTTTCAAATATTCTGACCTATTATTCAAGACTTAAACTCTTATTTCTCAATATCGCCTCATTCCGATACCTAAACCTCGATTCGAAAAACTTTCCGAAATCTTGAGATATTACTGTTGGGTTTTCTAGGTCAAACCAAGATCAATTAAGCAAGAAATCATGTGAATACAACAAAGTAAGAATGCGAAAAATACTCACTTTGATCGGTTTTGGATGTAGGAGATAACAAAAATTCCAAGCCTTTGTGTTGTGCTCCAAGCTCGATTTTGATGTATGTAAAGCTTCCAAGCATCTCCTTGAATTCCAAACTCATGGATATGTTTCCCTAACACCTTTGTAAGACTCATTGAATGTGCTAGCACCTTGGATTTTTGAAGCAAAATCACTTAGCAAGAAGCCAAGTTTCACACCAATGGAGAGAAAAATTGAGCTCTTGAATTCGGCCATGGAGAAAAATAAGAAGACCAAATTCGGCCAAGGAGAGGAATGAGAGAGAGAGAGGAAAAAATGTGTTGTGTATTTGATTTCAAAAATCAATTACCATTTACCAATTTTTCAAAAAGTTGGTACAAGTCATTATCACATCAACTTAAATAATGCTTGTGTAAGAAACAAACAACCATCAAAATCCCATCTACTTATATCAACAAAAAGTTGATAAAGTTGACTAGGTGATGTGACAAGTGTGGGCCCCACTTTAATTCAAAATCGGAGTGGGCCCGCAAACACTCCCGGGCTCGGGTTCGCTAATTCCGAATTAACGAACTTTCCGTTGCGACGTAATTAAATCAAATTTAATTAAATAATTATGCCTAGCAAAATTACTATTCACGTCGCTCGCGAATTAATTCTAAATTAATTCGCTCGCCCGAATTAAAATCCAATTCTAATTTCGTCATGAAATCTAATTTCATTTAATATATCGAATATATTATTTTACCGATTAATTCCGAATTAATCGTTCTCTCTATTCTAATAGTATTTCAGATAAAATTTCTCCGTAATTAATCCTAGATTAATTTTCTCTCTCATCTAATTAATCCCATATTAATTATGTTCGAGTCATACGTCATCGGTGAATCTTCGGGAAGTGACCCATGAGATCCCTGGATATGTTGGCAGTAAATCCGGTCATCGGAATATCCGAATACGTGCGTACCCGGTACCACGTTCTTACTGATTTACAAGACATGGTTGGCTTCTAGCAAAGCGCCGTGCCTACCCAATTCACCAGAAATATTCTTTTAAGGAATATGTAATCTATATCAGGCGTAGTATACGTAGTATTGCGTATTACGATCCAGTATCGGATGTCACATGCTAGGCCTGAGGCTGGAATTGTGTCTGCCCCGTACGAAGCACATATTAGATCTCTGGTAACTAGTCTCTATAATCGGATAAACATGACCTAGTCATATTATCCCGATGACTGCAGTACATAAAAGTACTAGTTCCGTATCCTACGTGATCATCATCTTCATATGACTGAAGTGATACTTCCATCTTGACATTACACCCAATACACTACGATTCTCAATATACCCAGAAGAGGCCTACACAGAACCTGTTAAAGCCCCGGACGACCAAAACCAAAGTATATTGATTGTCGCAAGTATTAGCGATGCAAGTCTCAAGTTAAGACCAAATACACCTACCCTAATTCAGACTTCCATAGACACATAGTCATACTACCAATGGAATTCCGAGGGGTCTATCCAGAGCGAAGCTGTTTCCGTACCATCGGTAAACACAACCTCATATTACACTTGCATGAGTATCCAATACCCAAATATATGAGAACTATGCTGTTATGCTCCCGTAACACGCACAAGTGCAATACTAGTCTATTCCGCATTATCGATGTCCAATCTCGATAATACTAAGACTAGGGATGTTTTAATGATTAAAACTTAATGGATTAATATTGTCTCATATCTTATTAATCCGGAACTAATCATATGGACTTTTATCATTTATATATCTCGGTAATCCAATTACAAATGATAAAAGAGAAATTTCCTTTGTCACATAGTTAATTTGTACAACAACACCATGTTCTGTACAAATAGTGATGCTATAGGTCATAATTATCCAATAATTTTTCACTTGGCCTATAGCCAATCACTCAAGTGTCCTACACTTGAACTATGTACAGGTCGTTCAAACTTCTGCTGAGAAACAATTTTCGTCAGCGGATTCGCAAGGTTATCATCTGATTCGATTTATTCGATCATCACATCGCCACGATGTATGATCCGAACGAATCAGATGAATAGTTGAAGTATATACTTGGATTGTTGATGAGACCATTAATTCTTTATTCTGTGCTGTAGCCTAGTTCAACTACTAATAGAACTACTCCTAATCCAATTAGGATTTTCAAAGATCCAAAATTGCTTCTTTTGCTGCCTCAGCTGCAGCAATATTCTGCTTTTGTTGTTTATTCGGCAACAGTATCTTGCTTGGAAGGTTTCCAGCTCACTGTTCCGTTATTCAAACTATATAGTACCCTTATTACAACTAATAGTCATTTTTGTCGGTTTGGAAACTTGCAACGGTGAACCTAGTCACTTCAAGTTCTCCTTCTCCATCTATAAGAAATCATCATTAATTCGTCTAAGATACTTAATGATGTTCTTAACATAAATCCAGTGACTATCACTTGGATTGGCCTGATTGTGACTCCATATGCTCAAAGCATATGAGACACCAAGCCGCGTACATCTCTTTCAATGTACGAGTTCTCGGAGAGTGCCAACAACTTTTAGATCTATCTCAGTAGATCCTTATTCCTAGAATAAAGGTTGCCTCTCCCAAGTATTATATGGAGAATTTGAATGAAAGCCAATCTTTCACCGATTGTATTATGGGAATGTCATTTCCAAGAAATGATATGTCATCATTATATAGGACAATCATTGTCAGTGCGCTCCCACTAACCTTCTTATATACACAAGAATTATATTCATTTTGAATTAAATCATATACCATTATGATCTTATCAAAACGTTAGTTCCAAGAATGTAATGCTTGCTTTAATCCATAAATGGATCGATTTAACTTGCAAACCTAGTTTGCATGTTTTGGTACGATAAAACCGTCAGGATGTTGTAAACATCCTCCAAAAGGTTTCCGTTATGGAAAGCGGTTTTGACGTTCAGCTGCCATATTTCATAAATGAAATATGAAGCATTAACAAGCATTATCCAAATGGATTTAATCATGACAACGAGTAAAAGGTTTCGTCGTAATCGTCACAATGTTGATAACGATATCTTTTCGCTACAAGCCTAGCTTTGTACGTTTGTATGTTGCCATCCATGTTTGTCTTCCTTGAAGACTTATATAGTACCAATAGGCACAATGCCTTCCGGTACATCAACCAATGTCTAAATTTGGTTGGTATACATGGAATCCATTTCGGACATCATGACACTTTGCCATAATAGGGAGTCGATACCTTGTATCACTTCCTCAAACGTAGCCGGTTCGTGTTCCTCAATAAGATTGACATCTTTACGAGGTGAGATCAGAAACCCATACCTCCCAGGTTGTTTTCTGACTCTCTCCGACTTGCGCGGTTCTTGTGTATTTGGAGATTGTGGTACAGTTTCATCCCTGATGAACTGTTTGTGTTCCATGAGGACTCGGTGCCTGGAACAGTATTACTCCATCGAGTTTTACTTTCTTCCCACTTACCACTGCATATAGGAATTCCTATTAGGAAAACCGCATGGAGAGCAACAATTACATTGTTCTCTTGTGAGTTGTATAAGTACTATACTTTGGTTTCCCTAGGATAACCTACAAATATGCACTTATCCGATTTGGGTTCTAGTTTGGTATTATCCAAACATATGCCCAACATTCCCAAATCTTCAGGAATGAGAAAACCCAGTTTCTTTCATGTTCATATCTAATATGAAGTCTGTTTAACGGATTTTTATGGAACCTCATTCAAAATAAGTATTGCACTGTTTAATGCGTATCCTTAGAAGGAAAATGGTAGCTCAGAGCGACTCATCATTAACCTTACTATGTCCAACAAAGTTCAGTTTCTTTGTTCGGACACACCATCAAATTGAGGTGTTTCGGGAGGAGTCCATTATGAAAGAATACTTTACTCTTTCAAATAGTCGAGAAACTTATTGCTTAAGTATTTTCCACCACGGTCTAACCGTGACGGTTTAATACTTTAGCCGGTCTGTCTATCTACTTCGTGTCGAAACTCTTTGAATTTATCAAAAATTTCCGATTCGTGTTTCAAAAGAAACACATAACCATAACGCGATGCCACATCCGTAAAGATTACGAAATGTTCATATTCACCTCTAGCCTAGCTAGATATGGGCTCACTTACGTCACTATGAACGAGGGCTAACATATCGGTGGCACTTGTACTTTTACCAAGTAAAATGTGTTTTAGGCACTTTGCCTAATGAACTAGATTCGTAGACATCATTTGATTAGAATAGAATCCGTCCTAGTACCCACTCTTCGAAAGTTTGGATATACGAGTATTGTTAATGTGTCCCAGACAACAATACCAGAAATAAGTCTCATTTGATTAATTCATATTGAGCTATTTGTTTGTCATGTTATATGTATGAGATTAATTTATATTCTAAATATAAATACTATTATTCACATCTAATGTGTTTATCTCGATATCATCTTTATAAACAAAACACTTTGTGTTCTAGAATATAAAGGTATACCCGCAACGGGTTAAACTTAGATATAGAGATAATGTTTCTAGTCAAACTAGGTACATTATAATAGTTTCCTAATTTAAGTACATACCCAAAGGGTAGTTCCTAAACTTAGGTTTCTACGGTTAAAATATCGACTCTGGTCCTGTTTCCGACTCGCAGGTCAATCTCAACTGAAGTCAGTCTCCTGCTAATCAGCAGATCCGCACATCAGTATATATTTATGTACCACATCTAATATCAAAAATCCATTTTGAAACTAGTAGTGAACATGTTTATGACAAACATGGTGAAGCCGGAGTCTTGCCCCGCCTTCACTTCCTTCATGTCTGCCTTGTCCATACGGCAATCACGCTTCCAGTGACCCCGTTTGCCACAGTTTAGGCAGACATCTTGGGATATGTCCTTTGTCTTCCTAGAAGACTGTGATGACTTTGCTTTTGCCCTTTTCCACACCCCAGAAGCCTTTGGCCAAGCCTTGGCCTTCTGGGATGTCGAAGTAAGATGCGTCTTGCGCTTCTTACCCTTTTGCAAACTCTGGCTTTGTCTCATTGAGCATAGCCATTAACTCTCTAAGAATTCTTCTATTGCAATTAATACTTCTAAGATCTAAGGCTAGATCTATGAAGATCCTTCAATTTCCACATCATGGTAATGATCTAATCCTTAATTCTGACGAAGAAATTAAGGAGTTATTTCGGCAAGCATAACAGATTAAGCATTAAAGTTATCATCACATGAATCTTCCAAAGATCATGCTCTACTATTTTCTCAACTCAGGGCTTAGGCCCGAGATGTCATTTTATCAAATAAAGTAACTTCCCGGTTCCCAAGACTATCCCGAGGTTCTATTCCCAATCTGAAAATTAGAGCCGTTTAAAGACATTTTCACCCAAAATTATGTTTTAAACGCTAATCTTTCAGTTATCTTGATTCCAATAGTCTAACTATTCAATCAACGATTTCGGTACATCGAATATAATGATTACTATAGTCTAACTATATAATCAACTATAATTTGATTGATAAAATTCATATATATTGATTACTATAATCCCATTATATAATCAACTATAAATGATAAGTTAAATTCAAATATTTGATTACTATAATCCAATTATATAATCAACTATAAATGAAGTAGTTTGAATACAGTCCAACTGTTAATTAAAACAACAATTAAATATTAGTCCAACTAATATATTTATGTAATGACGAAAAATGAAATGAGAGTGTATTGGCAAGTATCTAATGAAATTGTAAATTTAATACTTGTCTCCCACTATTTTTCGGCGAGCCTCTAACCCTCTGTTGAGTACTCGGGAAACCTAGTTTCCTAGTGGGCTAGGATCCCGTTAAATAACACACAACCTTGACTTTGGCCAACAAGTTGTATGAAACTTAACTAGGTAGATCTCTAAGATCAATTGGATCTCATCCAATTCCTAGATCCAGTAGGTGGACATCCAAGTCCGAAACATATATCTAATATATGCCAATATATCCGATATATTCCCTAACCTTTTTCCTCTGAATCAACTAAGCCTTGGCTTTGGCACAACAAGCTTAATGATTCCAGTTAAGCGGGACCCATTGACCTTGGAAAGCTTCGTAATCGATGTCGATGGACAAGAAGTGATCTTGACTTTGGCCAACAAATCACAACTTGGACAAGACATGCGATATGGAACAAAGCCTTCATGATTCAAACACACCCGCGATGGAAAAAAGGTCTTGACTTTGGCCAACAAACCAGTGCCAATCTTGGATCTTGAGAGAGAATCACTCAATGGAAGGAAATCACTTAATATTTATTGAGGGTTTTTCGCGTAATTGGCAACCAATTAATTATCTTTGATTAGGTCTCATCATACACCCTTAAGCATGCATTCTAAAAGCATAATAAGGCATGGTAAATAAATTAATAATGATATGCGGATGGATATTTAAAACATTTTGTTCCTAGAACAAATCTCTCACTTCCTCTCCCGGCTAGCACTATTCTTACTTCTACCCAATTACATAACACTTCTAAAGAAACCTCATTTACATTGAGGGGAATATGTGAGAAGAGAAATACAAAGAGTCAAGATGTAATAGGCTGGACACGCAGGTCCAATTTAATAAATTCTAAATTTATTACAATAATTTCCAAAATTGCCCTCACCCATCTAATATCCATCCGATATACATTATTCATACATCACATCCATGTATTCACACAAAGCATGTTATCAATCAATCTAATCCAATTAATTAATCTTTGATTAATGACCATCCAATGTTCAAACACCGATTTGATTAGCGCGAGTCCAACTCGTTTTAAGAATAAGTACTCAAAGTATGAATTCTTGAATCATATCGAACTACAATATTAAATCCAATTTAATTCGTATTCAATACTAATTCTTTATTTAATTCCAAATTAAATAATTACACTTTAAATGTGCATTTTAGACTTGGATTCCAAATCCAATCTTAACGGGTCTCAAAGGCCCAATTAATATCCAATACTATTCAATTAAATTCCAATGGGCTTTCAATTAATTTATTAAGGCATGGACTTTGGCAACCAAAGCCCAATAAGGAATCACCCTTTGCCACAAAATTAATTTTGGCCCATTAGGCCCAATTAATTTTTAAAGGCCAATTATCATATTTGGAGAATAGGGGTCGAGTGCGAAGCTTAAGATTCTTTAGCCATTTCGGAATTTCTGAAAACTATAAGTTATATATAGATAATTTTTGAAATTTACAAAACTGTTATCGTAAAATTGTAAAAAGGTTTTTGAAAGTGTACTCATTCGAAAATTTATGTTTTTGAGACTCTTCTGATATAAATTTCAAAAAGTGTTCAACACGAAAGTTATTCTTCTTCGAAATATCTTTCCAAAGGATTAAGAATAAACTTAATTAGTGTTCGTTTGCTATTTTTATAGCCGAAATAATGAAACTTCCTCTACATTTAAAAAAATTGCATAACCAATTTTTTTTGAATTTCATGATTTCCGATTATACAAGATTCCACTTTCAAATATTCTGACCTATTCAAGACTTAAACTCTTATTTCTCAATATCGTCTCATTCCGATACCTAAACCTCGATTCGAAAAACCTTCCGAAACTGTTCCGAAATCTTGAGATATTACTGTTGGGTTTTCTAGGTCAACCAAGATCAATTAAGCAAGAAATCATGTGAATACAACAAAGTAAGAATGCGGAAAATACTCACTTTGATCGGTTTTGGATGTAGGAGATAACAAAAATTCCAAGCCTTTGTGTTGTGCTCCAAGCTCGATTTTGATGTATGTAAAGCTTCCAAGCATCTCCTTGAATTCCAAACTCATGGATATGTTTCCCTAACACCTTTGTAAGACTCATTGAATGTGCTAGCACCTTGGATTTTTGAAGCAAAATCACTTAGCAAGAAGCCAAGCTTCACGCCAATGGAGAGAAAAATTGAGCTCTTGAATTCGCCCATGGAGAAAAATAAGAAGACCAAATTCGGCCAATGAGAGGAATGAGAGAGAGAGAGGAAAAAATGTGTTGTGTATTTGATTTCAAAAATCAATTACCATTTACCAATTTTCCAAAAAGTTGGTACAAGTCATTATCACATCAACTTAAATAATGCTTGTGTAAGAAACAAGCAACCATCAAAATCCCATCTACTTATATCAACAAAAAGTTGATAAAGTTGACTAGGTGATGTGACAAGTGTGGGCCCCACTTTAATTCAAAATCGGAGTGGGCCCGCAAACACTCCCGGGCTCGGGTTCGCTAATTCCGAATTAACGAACTTTCCGTTGCGACGTAATTAAATCAAATTTAATTAAATAATTATGCCTAGCAAAATTACTATTCACGTCGCTCGCGAATTAATTCTAAATTAATTCGCTCGCCCGAATTAAAATCCAATTCTAATTCCGTCATGAAATCTAATTTCATTTAATATATCGAATATATTATTTTACCATAATTCCGAATTAATCGTTTTTCTCTCTTCTAATAGTATTTTATCCCAGATAAAATTTCTCCGTAATTAATCCTAGATTAATTTTCTCTCTCATCTAAGTAATCCCATATTAATTATGTTCGAGTCATACGTCATCGGTGAATCTTCGGGAAGCGACCCATGAGATCCCTGGATATGTTGGCAGTAAATCCGGTCATCGGAATATCCGAATACGTGCGTACCCGGTACCACGTTCTTACTGATTTACAAGACATGGTTGGCTTCTAGCAAAGCGCCGTGCCTACCCAATTCTCCAGAAATATTCTTTTAAGGAATATGTAATCTATATCAGGCGTAGTATACGTAGTATTGCGTATTACGATCCAGTATCAGATATCACATGCTAGGCCTGAGGCTGGAATTGTGCCCCCGTACGAAGCACATATCGGATCTCTGGTAACTAGTCTCTATAATCGGATAAACATGACATAGTCATATTATCCCGATGACTGCAGTACATAAAAGTACTAGTTCCGTATCCTACGTGATCATCATCTTCATATGAATGAAGTGATACTTCCATCTTGACATCACACCCAATACACTACGATTCTCAATATACCCAGAAGAGGCCTACACAGAACCTGTTAAAGCCCCTGACGACCAAAACCAAAGTATATTGATTGTCGCAAGTATTAGCGATGCAAGTCTCAGGTTAAGACCAAATACACATACCCTGATTCGGACTTCCATAGACACATAGTCATACTACCAATGGAATTCCGAGGGGTCTATCCAGAGCGAAGCTGTTTCCGTACCATCGGTAAACACAACCTCCTATTACACTTGCATGAGTATCCAATACCCAAATATATGAGAACTATGCCGTTATGCTCCCATAACACGCACAAGTGCAATACTAGTCTATTTCGCATTATCGATGTCCAATCTCGATAATACTATGACTATGGATTTTTTAATGATTAAACATTAATGGATTAATACTGTCTCATATCTTATTAATCCGGAACTAATCATATGGACTTTTATCATTTATATATCCCGGTAATCCAATTACAAATGATAAAAGAGCAATTTCCTTTGTCATATAGTTAATTTGTACAACAACACCATGTTCTGTACAAATAGTGATGCTATGAGTAATAATTGTCCAACAATTACATCCTACCCGACTCATCCCAACTCGTACACACCCCTAAAATCAAATGATTATATAATTTATTAATTTGATAACTGTAAATGAAATCCAATTACTTCAAAATTGAATCCAATTAAGTATGATGGACTATCGTGAACGCCGGTAGCAAAACATGATAAAATATTAGGGTCATAAATCTAACATATTTATGAACATCATCTATTTAAAAGTCGAATTTTAAAGATGAATTTTACCCTTAAATTTATAACACTAAACCGAAACTTGAACGGATGGAACCGTAAGGTTACAGTTCCAAAATCGGAACCAAGAATATAGTATGATACTATCTTCTTAGTATTCCAAAATCGGAACCGAACCGGATGGAACCGTAAGGTTATAGTTCCAAAATCGGAACCAAACCGAAACTTGAACGGTTCGGTCATGGTTCCACATAATTTGGAACCGTAACCTTAAGGTTCGGTTCGGAATCAGAATCAAACTAATTTTTTTTCCTAATAAGGACTGAACCGGAACCAAACCGAATTTTCCGATTCGATTCGATTTTACGGTTCCAAAAAATTAGAACCATAACCGTTCGGTTCGACCAATTCTAACACTAGCTAGACAATCTAAACGTATATCTTACAGAAAGTGTTCTCCACCAACAAGCTAATTTATCCTAAAAAGTTGTTTTTCAACTACTAAATTAATTTTGCTCAAATAGGAAAGAACAGGAAAAAAACAAGAGAAAAATTGTACTGGCTTTCACGGGCCTATCAAGACAAACAGCTGTGACTGAAACAACCTTCCATTAAAAAAAGAAAATATCAACAAACGCGTAGTATCGTATCAAAAAATCGTGGGCGGTACAGTTGTAATATATACTCCACTAGCGCGTTGGCTTCGGCGGGTTCCCTTTAGCGTGCAACAACAACAACAAACAATAACGGCCGACTCGCCGTTACTCGCTCACTCTTTTCTTAACCTCCGCATTTTAACAAACACCTTCGCTGCATAAAAACTTTCAAGCGCCTTACAAAATTTACAATCACGATACAGAATGGGAGTCGATTACTACAAGATACTGAAAGTGAGCGGCAGCGCTAGCGAGGACGACTTGAAGAAGTCGTACAAAAGGCTGGCGATGAAGTGGCATCCAGACAAGAATCCGGCGAGTAAGAAAGAAGCCGAGGCTAAGTTTAAACAGATATCGGAGGCGTATGACGTGTTGAGTGATCCGCAGAAGAGGCAGATCTATGATCTGTACGGGGAGGAGGGTTTGAAGGCGACTGATTTCAATTCGGCGTCGTATAATCCGCGAGATGCGGAGGATATTTTCGCCGAGTTTTTCGGGGGATCGAGCGGAAACGGTCGCTCGTTTTATAAGAGTAATGGTGCGAATGGTGAGGGTGGTAAGAATTCCGGGAGCGTGAAGGCGAAGGCGAAGGCCATTGAGAGTAAATTGGTGTGTAGTTTGGAGGAGCTTTATAAAGGTGCTAGAAAGAAAATGAAGATTTCGCGCGTTGTTCCTGATGAATTTGGGTAATTTATTATTATTATTATTATTTTTTTAAATTGATAAATTTAGTTTCTTGGCTTTCAATTGTATGTTATATGGTTGTGTGTGCGGATTGATCAAGAATGTAGGTGGTTATTACAATACTTTGTTTGAATAATTATAAAATATGAATTATAATATTATCAAATTTTGAATTTGGTAGAAAAAAATCTTACATTTTGGGTAAGTTTTTATTTGGAATTGTAGGTTGGCTTGATGAATTGTTTCTTGATACAGTTTTGTTGAACAGGGGAGTATGTATTTTGATCAGTGGAATGGATTAATGGAGCTTTTCTTATGAAATTAGCTAGTTTTTAGAATTGCAGGTTTGGGATATTTGGATTACAAAAATGATCATAATCCATAAAAAAAAGATTGCTGGATTTTAAATTTGTTTTAAAGGGAATAAGTTCGTTTGAGAGTATTCTTCATTTGATATGAGTTAATTGTCTTGCAGTAAGCCAAATACTGTTCATGAAATTTTGAAAATTGATATTAAACCTGGGTGGAAGAAGGGAACCAAGATCACTTTCCCTGAGAAAGGAAACCAAGAACCTGGTGTCACCTCTGCTGATCTTATTTTTGTGGTGGATGAGAAGCCTCATGCTGTTTTTGAGAGGGACGGGAATGATTTGGTGGTCAATCAGAAAATCTCACTGCTGGAGGCGCTCACAGGGATGACTCTTAACTTGACAGCCTTAGATGGAAGAAATCTTACAATCCCGGTGACTGATATAATCAAACCAGGTAGTGAAGTGGTGATCCAAAACGAAGGAATGCCCATTTCAAAAGATCCCAGCAAGAAAGGAAACCTTATAATCAAGTTTGATATGATGTTTCCATCAAGGCTCACTGCAGAACAGAAATCTGATTTGAAAAGGGTACTGGGTGGAGTTGATATCTAGTTTGAAAATTCAAGCTTGATTGATACGAGTTAATTAGATGTAAATATGTTAAGTTTTCTGCTCTTGGAGTGGGCATATTGAATCCTTCCCATATCCCGCAGTGTGGGAAGCCTGGTGTGCTGGGCCATCTCTGCTCTTGGAGTGGAAGATTGTGCATAGTAGGAAAGAAAAGCTTGAACGCTTGCAAGAATGGATACGTGGAAAACACGGGTAAATCTCTGCATCTTCTGCTACTGCCTAAACGCCACAAGTTTTTGTTGACTTTCAATTGTAATCTACACTAATATGTAATATTAGTTCTCTGGTTAACTTTTAATGTGACAAACATTTTGTATTATTATTCATCTTGCAAATAATGAACTATGATCTATTGACTGGTTTCGAATATAGTTTTTTTTTTTTTTTTTTGATATAGGAATAATGCCTTCTGGGATCGTAAAGGATCGTTGTTGTATTTTATACTATTATTGTTAGAACAGTAAGAACATAATAGGTAATTATGAAAAAAAATCAAAGACCTAATGAATAATTATAAAAAAATTAGGCACCCAGCGGACATTCTCCGTTGAATATATAAACTGTATCTAGAAACAAAGAATTATACTGAGATTGCAAATGAAGCAGTGATACAATATCCTCAAACCTGAGGTAAAAACCTTAAAAGAAACAGAAATGAAAAAGAAACATAAAATAGCAACCTTATTTAGCTACTCGTTGGTGATACTGATAGTAATCATTATTTTCTTCTCCTCTGGTTAGCCTCTTCTGATGGCAAGAATCTAGTTTTAAAGGCACCATAATGCTTAGATATTACTACTAGTTGCGGTGTTTCTCAGTCTTCATCTGCAGTTCATCCTTCTTGGCTCCAACCACCCTATCAATTTCTTTCCCTCTTTTAACCATAACGAATGTTGGCAGCACATCAATCAGCTCAAATGCTCTTGCTGCTTCCTGTTTTCATTCATATGTTTCAGTTATAAAAAGCATAATAAAACAAGAAAGACCAGTAGAGGTGGCCCTAGATACCGAGGAACACAGAATCTAAAAATTTTTAAAGGCAACTCAGGGTCGTCCCTGAAGATCGGGAGTCAAGGAATTACCGGCAACTTGTCGACATCGATCTTGATGAACTGGACATCTGTATACATGGCAGCAAAGTCTTTAACATATGGTTCAACAAATTTACAAGGTCCACACCATTCAGCTGTGTAATAGATCACCACCTTCAGCACCCCAAAACATAACATACATTACCTTCATTGTTAATAACATTAAAAAAAACCATGCGTTTAATAAAATCGTATGTAACTAAAACAATTTTTCATTACCAACTTGTCAGATTGTTTGCAGGATTCATAGTGAGATCGCCATTGATGCTTGGACTGTAATTCCAGAACCAGAGGCGTCTTCGCATGAATAAATCCATGGTGATTTTCGAAACCTGAGGTGTTTGCTCCCATGTTTCAGAAAATGCTAATTACAGAAAAGTTGATATCTCAAGAAACTGTTGCTTGTGATTCACCATTTGGGTGGCATTGGTAACACCTTTATATACAGGTTCAATTCTATATGTTACCTATATGTTAGTAGGTTTTGTTTTTTGTTTTTTTGTTTTGAAAAATAAAATGGTATATGATTCCATTCCATTTTGACATGGCCTTCATTTCAGGCCGCATAATTTATTACGCAATAGAACTTTATTTGTCTGATTTATTTGAAACTAAATCAAAAATAAGAATTATTTTTTCCCCTAAGAATTGTTAGGATATGAGTTAAGTTAATTTTTTCATAATTTTCTATCATATGTATTTTAATAATAATACACGATTAATATTCTATTATATTTAAATTATTATCGAATAATTATCAATAATAATTTATAAAAAATTCAATATAAAATTTAATTTAACACCGAATCCCATTTTTTTTTTAAGCTGTCCATCACATAATTGCAAATTAAAGCATTTTTATTGGTCTTGAAATTAATATTGATTCTGTGATGAATTCTTATTAGCTGTGAAAGCCAAGAAAATGTACAACTCGCACTTTATTTATACCCACACGAATACAGTGATTCCCTAGTAACTGCACACTTTGGGTTGGGGAGCAGAACCGTATGATAAAATTATATGTATCATTTGACATAATTATGTTTTCAATGCGTTTCTTATAACAATCTAGCATTAATATAATTTTATTTTTAAAAATTCATGTCATAAAAATTCGATAAATTTTATGTTGATTTCGTCAAAATCTAATATAACCCTATTCTTTTATTCACGCTTAAAATCGAGTATGAAAAAATATTCCAAAAACGCAACATATTTAAGAAGGGAAGATACTTGAAATAAAATAATAAATCACAGTTGAAAATAATCTCCAGAAGCTCAAATTTTTTTAGTAGTGAATTATAATCGAGCATATTGTAAATGCGAGATGCTAGAGCCAATATGAGAGCATCATTCTTTATTAAAAAGAGCCAATTTGAAGTTCCACTTTCTCAAAATTGCACGATTGTTAAAGTACATGCATTTACCTAATTCAAGACAGAGAAAAAAAGCAAGACAATGAGCATCTCTTCAGTGACATGTAGCCACTTTGTGTTTTTTTTTTCCCCAGAAAATTGTAATTTGTGTTCACACACATTCGAAGCAAATTGGTTCAACTTTATTTGAGTGAGGTCACCAGCAAAGTTGTAGTTTTGACCTTTGCCTCTAAACTGAACTATCTATCATCCTTGTAGCAGCCAGCTAATATTAATTTCATTGGAATTTGACTTGTTTAAATTTAACAGCATCTAATTCTCTTCTCAAACATAAAAACTAATTCACAAGACAATGACATTATCGACAATTAACACAACTACGAGGAATCTTACTAAGGTAAAAGGTCAAACCCAAAGAGGTTATGAATTTGAATCAAGTGCCGAGTTGAATTGTGATAAATTTTTCATAATCTTCTGACACGTATAGTTTAATAGCAATTACAAAGCTCAGTACCGAATACACGTCCACAGGTTTTATGGGATCAAACATGTAAACATCTTATAACCAATCCCCTTACTTAAAAATACTTCATCTCCATCATCAACATGAAGGGGAATGATGGAAGATACATTTGAAGATCATTAGCAAGCTACAGAAACCAATCAATATATATGTCCAGGAATTTCATGCTAAAAGGACAAATTATGGAACTCATTTTTGTAGGTATTGATCAAATTATAGTTTTTGATCCTTCATTAACTGAGCTACTAAAAGGAAAGGGGTGCATTTGATGGTGCTTTTAACAGCATCAACTCACATTAAAACCATGTTTCATGTTTCATGCAAGGCCAAAAAAAAAAAAAAAAAAAAAACATTTTCACCACCCACCAGAAAAGCTAGGAAATTAGACACCCTATCAATACCCTAAAAGGCAAACATGTTATGACTTCTCCCCAACATCAGCTGGGGCATAACTACCTTGAACTGCTGAATCATGGTTGTTATAGGGGTGGCCACCATCCCTGCCGCCTCTTTCTCTATTGTTATAGTAGTTCCTTGGGTAATAGTTTCCTGGTTGATCATAGTATTGGTTTCGACCATTCTGGTAGGCTCCGCCTCCCCTGCCACGTCCTCCGCGACCATTGGAATAACCCCTGCGGCCACCTCCACCACGGCGACCACCTCTTTGGTTTTGATAGGGTCTTCGGGGAACATACTGTTGTTCCTTAGACTCTACCTCTCCATAATTATGCTCCAATTCTCCCAGTGGTTTGACTTGCTCTGCCTGAACAGAGACACCTTCTGCAGGATTTTCTGTCTCTAATTCATCCTGTGAAGCACAAGCCTTCATATTCAATCAAACTTAAACAGGAGTAAAAGAAAATTGTCATAAGAAAGAAGTTTTCCAGAGCTAAATGAAAGAACCTGCTGATGTTCCTCTGCAGCACTAGATTGGTTATCCTCGGTTTCATGTTCTTGAAAATTCACGGTATCTTCATCCTGCTAAAATAACTTTAATGAATCTAGAAATAACTGAACATGTAGCCACTGAGATTATGTAACACACAAACAAACACACATCTTCTTGAGTAAAAAGGATCCCCACCAGGAAACATCCAACAGATATCCAGAAATAATAGACTGTTCTTACGATGTTTTATCTCAATCCGTATCAACCATTAATCAAAATTCAGCCCTTGAAATAAAATCCTGAGAAAGTAAAGAATGGTATTTAAAACCAGTATCTACATGGTATGGTTTTATTAGACGAGCACGCCTAGGAGTGCCTCAGGCTCAAGCTCAGACTTAAACCACTGTGCCTCATGAAGGGTCGTGCCAGGTGACCTTCATTAGGCGCGCGCCTAGGCACAAAGGCGCACGTTTTTGAGATGAGCCTAGGCACGTCTCATTAAAAATATGTGAGAAAATTCTACCCGATTTGACTCATCCAACCCAAAATCAAGTTGTATGACATTTCTTTAATAAATTAAGATTGGTTTTGGGGTGAGCTTTAAATTTCGACAAACACATTAATTTGTATTATCAGTATTATATTATTGTAATTGTTATATATATATATATATAGGGTCTGCTACAGGTCCGGATGTCCGGATTTTCCGGACGCGTGTTTTGTTCAATAAAGCAACGTTGTTTCATAGTAGAAAACACGCGCCTGCATCGTCTGGACCTGAAGATTATCATATATATATATATATATATTTGCAATTTGCGCATTACCTTCATCAGGCATGCGCCTCTAGGCCCTAGGACCCCTTGCACCTTAGTGCGCCTTGTGCCTTTAACTACACTATTAGGCAAGCACCCGAACAATGTGATCCCATGAATAAAATAAAACCAAACCAAACAGAGCTTTTTCTCACTAGGTGGGGTCGGTTATATGAATCTTTTGACGCCAGTGTGCTCTATCTAAAATTATTGTTTTATTAAACTTAGTAATTTTAAGCTCTCTTTTTTATGGATTCTGTCCATGTCAACTTAGGTCTTCCCCAACATGGCTTGACATAAAACAACACCATTTGTTCTCCTTCTTTGCCGGGGCACTTAACCGGCCAATAGGCTCTTGATGTAACAAAATAAAGAACAAGTGCACAGAACAAGAAAAAAGGAAAATACTTACTGTCACATGCTCAATCGAATTATCCCAATCTAAGTTGCACAGATGCATATATGGACACAAATATGAACACGGATACGGACACAAATATGAAAAACTTCAATTTCTAAAAAGTTATGACACATACACACTAGGGAATTGTTAAATAAAATAGAATAAATTTATGTATTTTACATTTAGTTATTTAAAAATTATTAAATATATGTACATATATGAATAAAAATAATATCCTCAAAGTATAGCCCATTTCGTTAACTCAAGGGGATACATGAGTGTATGGATTTAAATTAATTAAAAAAAATTCTATAAAAACAAAGAACATAAAAAAAATTGATTTAAATAAATCAAAAGAAAAGCTAAAAAATAATATAATTGAAGGAAATAATAAAATAAACCAGCCAACAAGTTTTAACATGATAATAAGAAATTTGAAAAGTAAAAAGTGGGACCCACTGAAAAGTACAAAAACCGTGAAGATCAAAAACAAATTACTTGGAAACGTTTCCTTCATGTTTCTATCAGAAACATTTTAGACACGGAAACAGAATGATAAAAAACGCTTCAGTGCTTTCTTGATCCCAATCCCCAAAGAAAACAATAGGAGGAGGCTGCTCTCTCCACATCGAACATTAACACGATCCCCGAGAAACAAATAATGAGTTTCTAAAACAAGAATAAGAAGTCCTCATAAAGAAAGCAATTGGTCCTCTTGGAGTAAAAAAATAAAGAACAAGTGCACAGAACAAGAAAAAGGAAAATACTTATTGTCACATGTTTCAACCTACTTATCCCAATTCCCAAAGAAAACAAGGAGAATCTAAAACAAGAACAAGAAGTCCTCATAAAGAAAACAATTGGTCCTCTTGGAGTAACAAAATGAAGAACAAGTGCACACAACAAGAAAATGGAAAATACTTATTGTCACATGCTCCAACATTTTGACCCCATATTGTAGGGGGATCTTGAAAGATATGAAAGATCTTCCTCCAGGCCATACATACGACTACTTTCCACATCAATCTCATTAATATAATCCCCAACAAAACAAAGATGGGAGTTTCTAAAAAAAGAACAAAAAGTCCTCTTGAATCCTTGTAGGTTCTCAAGCACAATCTCTCTCTAAAATCCTACACGTTCTTACTGCAAAATGATTAAGAAAATTGCCATTAACTCCAAAAAACCTAAAGCTAACCTTCAACTTTTCTTTATTAATGATTGATCTGACTTTTTATTATAAAAACACATTATAAAAGTATTCATCTAGTACAAGCATAAAATTATCTTTAGGATGTTATTGACAGAGCCACCAGAATGTACTGTTATATAGTTATACCCCAAAAAATTTAAGACAGAATTAGTAGTCATTAACTTGAGAAATAATAAAGAAAAAGAGAAAATATATACAACAAAGAATTAATTAGCTGTACTACTAAATTTCAGTTTTAACAATGTCAAAGCAACACAAATTCTAAACACAAACAAAAACCAGGGTTTGCTAAATTTATGTCTGTGGAGCAAAGTAGAAAGTTCCAGTCCCAAAAATATTCAACAGCCACATTAGATGCAGGAAAGAACTATGCAGGTTAATTATTTTGAAATCGTCTTCGTAATTTAATTTCCTTGTCCAAGTACTCATTCAGCAAATTATAATGGGCATTTTTACCGCAACTACAAATAATCCCTAATTTCATTTGAAATCAATACCAATACTCTTCATTCTACGAGGCACATATAAATAAATACCTACACTCATATATTCGATATGTGATTCAAAATTGCTAAGAGGTTAAAAGATATAACATAATCAATTACATTCAGAAATTCCATCAGGGAGAAGTACACAAAAGGAAATAAATTAAGGATCACACACACCAAGCTTCAATCCTTCATCGTCTGTAGTTTCATAAGGAAAATGAGAAACAGCTAGCAATCTCCAGTCTATTCAAGAAACTATTAAATTATTCTATCCAATTCTGTACTGAAAGATGTGAAATAGAATCAAACCACTTCATGTGACTCCACTAGCCACCTACCATGAGAAGCTGTCTAAAATCTCTACAAAATAGGCCGTCAGCCAGAGGCATTTCTATTTCTATGCCATTGTCAAAGATGACAATGCAGAAACTAATTAATATCATTGCCAGCAGCCTCAATTGTCTTGTGTGCAGAATTCCATAGTTGGGAACATGTATTTTGCTTTGCTTAAAATACCAGTAATTTCTTTTAAACATTAACTTTCTCACATTTACTTTGTTTCCTTGAGAGATAACAGCTTAAATTGGGAATGAAATTATCACCAAGGTCAAGATAGACCCCACCACAAAATACAATTAACAGTTACAGTCACCTCTTTCAATCACATAAACACACATAGCCACAAAGATGTACATTGTATACCCAGCCATCTAAATAAACAAAAACACATAAATTATCACATACAAGGTAGCAAACAATCTAACATAATGTTATAATTAAACAAAACCAAATGAGGTTTAAGTTGTACCTTTTCCTGATACTGTACAGCTGAACTTCCACCTGCACCGGAACTGCAACTTGCACAACAGAACCATGTACAGGCACCTGAAAGGAACCATAATTTGCTGCCACAGCCATTTCCACAGGTGCTTTCATCTCTGGTGTGGTCGTAAAATAATCCGAACCCATAATCTTTTTCAGCCTCTCTCTCAATCCCGCATCTATAAAACCCAGCATGAACAATCAATTAAATCAACAATATTGGTAAAACCCAACATGAACAATCAATTAAATCAACAATATTGATAAAACTCATCAAACCTTCCCCCCCACCCCCCAAAAAAAAATAAAAAAAAGTTGAAAACTTTACAAGTAAGATTAGCATTGGGGTCAATGGGCTGTTCCGAATTTGCAAGCCAGAGCTTAGCGTGCTCAATACAACGCTGCAACGCGTTTTTATGAGACAAACTGGAATCAATCGGTCGGGAAATCAACAATCCGCTGAGCATGGAAATCAAATCCAAATCTCTCTCGCCAAGCAGATCAGTAACGTCGTCAGTGACATAATCGTACGTAAGGCAGCAGCCTCTCTCATGGGTCCTGGTGAACATGGTGGCGGCGAAATCACTCTGGGACTTAACGTCAAACAACGACCCGAAATACAACAAATTCAACAGATCAGACACAGAAGAGTCCTTGTCGTCCTTGGTGTCGCTGTCGTAATTGTCGATATCGTCATCGGTATTTAAGTGAGCGAGTTCGTTGTCCGACGTGGGAGGCGGCGATTGGTGGGTGTGGTTGTGGAGGGCGAGCTCATCGGAGAGAGCGGAGGAGAGGGGATTGCGGAGCTTGTCAAGTTCGTCAATGAGGGCGGTGAGGATGGGCTTAGAGCGGAGGACATCTTCTTGTTCCTTGTTTAGGGTTTTTCCCTGAGAGACTGATTCTTCCATCTGGACGATTCGGTTGTATTTTTTGCGGAGGGCGCGAAGGCGTTTGTTGATTACGTTGAGGACGGGCCCGTCCGACATGTCGGATGCAGCAGCAGCAGCAGCAGCTGTGTTAGACGCCATTGTTGTCGGTTTGATAGGAGAAGCAAGGCCGATAATGAGAATGAGAATGACAATAAGATTGATATTTGGATGCGGCGTGTGGGTTTGGGTTTGGGACTCGTGTGTGTAAAATTAGAGAGACTATAACACACTGGAGAGTTGTAATCTCAGTATGTGGGTTTTTAATTGGATGAAGGGTGGAGCTGAGCTGGAATGTGGAGTTTGTTCTTGACTTGTAAGCTGAAATTTTATTTTAATGTACCATATGTTGTAAATAAATTATATATTTTTTTAATTGTTATCCAATCATATAACATTTTTTAAGTAATTCTTTGATAATCATACCTGATAATATGTTACCCAATACCAGTAGAGAATTCAATTCATTAAAGTTGAAATAAGATTATTCAAGCATTTGAAATTGATACATAAAATATTTCTTATTATCATAGAGATAAATTAAATAGACATGAGCACAGCAGTCATGCACATGCATTAGAGACATGCTTCAAGGCTTCAATCAAAGTGTTCATTTTGACAATTATCCAGATTAGTCTTTACCCAATTATCAACTTTTTCGAAGGGTTGAGCCTATTTACCGAACACGAGAGCTTTGAAAAACGATCAAAATATTTCTACACCCCACACGAAAAATTGTTAACAATTAAGTGCAATTATCAAAGATTTGTCTTTACCCAATTAGTAATTTTTCAAGGGGCTGAAGCCGAGGGCATCTTGTACAGCAAAGGTCCAAAGCCAGATCGTGTAATACTTCTATAAAAATTTAACTGTTTAATAATACTACAACTACACCTTTCTGCAGCTGAAAGCTTCACATTCTGCTGCCAAACGGAAATTTACTTCATACCTATTGTAAACCTGAAGCCCCATCATGCCAATTACTCTAATTGGCCTAAAAGGATTAGGAGTGAACCCTCCGGTTCTCCATGAGCTCAACCCATTGAATTATCGAGGAGAGGAGGGTTACTGTACCAGTTATTTGGTAAATATGACCATTCAGTTGAAGTCACCCTCGGGTAAGCTCAAAAATGTAAATTTTTTCCCCTCCAATTTCAATTCCACTAGGTGTCTACTTCTTCAGGAATAATGGCCCTTCCCGAGTAGACATTCTGCATCTCGTCCTTCCATGTCTGCAAAACTCAATATTAGAAGGCAACAGAAGAACATACAATTCACAGCAAGATCATAGGAAAAACTGAAACTTACCTCCTGTCGAAACACAATTCTTATGTTTGGTACATTTGTCTTGTGAATATCATTTCCTTCTGGGCCTCTAATGAAGTATTTATTACCAAGCCAGTGCAACTGTAAGAAGAACCGGGAGGACAAGGAAAAAGAAAAATAAACAATAAGCATACAGTATGTAAGCGTTACAGCCTAATTCTGAACTTTATAAACACAAAATTAGAAGGGCAAAAAGTTTAAAGTTTGGCACATATTGTTCATAATTTTCTATGTTGAGACATCTTTTGTTTCAATGGAAAACACATGGATAATTGAACTAAAAACTCGGGAATAGTTGTTTCCTTTAACGAATTAATGAAGACATAGGAAAGGAAACCAGTCCCCCAAAGCGACAGCCCAGTTGGTTTGGCATTTACAATACAACGAAGAGGTTAATGGATCAAATCCCTTTGCACCAACTTTGAAGAGGAATTAGTGAAATTGCATTCATGCTTGGGGTGGGGTGCATGGTTTTAAAAAAATAATAAGCCCAACCTTTGCCATATGCGAAAATCCTGATTGATAAACAGAGTTTCTAGCTATCTCACATAGGTCACAAGAACTGAGCTTCCACACCTGCAAAATATAACTTCCATAAGCTATATCACTTTGACCATCAGCAATATGTACAAACTAACGTACCTTCGCCGCAACACTATATTCTTCTACAAGTGCTTCTTTTGTTAAGTGGATTTGCAAAGGATCATCAGATGAGAGTGAAACATTAAGGCCACGCTGGAAGAACATGGGAAATGGGTTCCGATGATAATCCAGGAAAAGGGAGTTATTGCTCAGTGGTGACATTGCCAATGGAATCTGATACCAACAAATAAATAAATAATAAAATAATAAAATAATAAAAAAATTCCAAAACATTTCAACTATCAACAGATGAAGAAACAATTTTACAAAAAGAAGCTTAAAAACCTAGCCTGCCTCCCCAAACCTAGTCCGGGTAATGGATTCTATTTTACAATTACCAACAAAATGGGACCTCATTCCAAAATTCACTTTATTAAAGATTCTCCATGAGTCGCCTGCTTGAATTTTGGGACATTAGCATTAGTTCCCTCCCATTAACCAAGAATTACCAATTGTAAGATATGCTAGCTGAGAAGCAGTTTTCAACTAGATGCTTACTCTGTGCTATTTCTGTAAGAATATTCCAACGTCATAGCTAGGAGTGTTATAACCTACAGAACCAAAGCAAATCCTCAAAGGAACAAGCAAATGTCAAGTGTAGCCAACCTGAGCGAGGTAGTACAAGTACTGCAAAACTGGGGTTTTCCGCAAATTAATCCCATGTGATATGTCATTACATAAAAGGAATGCAGCAGCCAAATGGTCGATTTCACCAGCCTGAGCAAATCATTTAATATCTTAACCATTTTCAGAACCAGAGAAGACACAAAAAAAAAGGAAAAGAAGAAAAACTTAAGACAGAGACAATAACCTCCCCACAGTGGGGCCGCAGTTTAATTGTGGGCAGTCCCTTTGACTCACGAAGCTGTAAAAGCAAATGAAAGCAAAGAATTAATGCCAATATGATCCAGTCCAGCTTGACACATTCTCATTTTCTTCCTACTAGAGGTTGATACTAATGTTGTTGGTCTTTCCCTACAAATTTTTGGGTTCACCGGGTAGAATTGTTATGGGAAAGGTGAATTCGTCAACCACACAGACACATGCCTCAAGTAAGATTGTAATGTAAGCTACAATTAATAGAGAATAATGTTATAGTTACTTCGAAATTTACTTAAAATAAGACACAAACTTGTAACCATAAATATTTAACACCCATCAGTTTACGGAGTTGATGAGTTGGGAATATTAAATAATGCTTAGTTTTTTCAATTAGTACACACTCTAAACTACTAGTAAAAAATATATTAATAGTTGAAACCTCATGCCTTGTTTCAAATCAAAACTTTTAAGTTAAATCCTAAATCTTTAAAAAAAAATAGCTGCTCAGTTTCAACATCACTTTCTCTCCCTTAATTTCATCTCATAACATTTTCATACGATCAGACAGAATTTCAAATTTAATAAGAGACAGATGTACTGCAACAGATACTTGATAACATCTTGTCGTCACGAAAATGAAATGGTAAAACCCAATGGTCGACAATCTAAAACTATATGCATCATTTCCATGTAAGACATATACAAACCTTGTTGAGAGTATACAAGTTTGCATAGAAGTAATAAGTATAATATGAGTAAGCCGGATTGAAATCATTGGTCCATTCAGCTGGGCTGGGCATGTGCTTTGTTGGACGTCTTTCTGGTTTACTTTCATCATCTACAAGGTCAAAACCCACAACCTGTATTGAGAAGGAAATGACAGAATTACTTACCGCTTCAATGTTGATTTAGACATTTAATTTTAAATTTTCAGAGAGTCAGAGAGAGGAACTCGATAAGCAATTCAAGAAACTTTTCAAAGCATACAAGTCTATAATAGAAACCTAGAAGCTTAATGTTCAGATATGGGGAAAATAAGCAGCTAAACATGTGCACATGCAACACACGTGACTTCTGCTCATATCAGGGTCACAGAACAACTCAAATTCAACAAGTATCCTATGGCTCTCAATAACTAAACCTCACTATTTTCCAGCTAAGTGTGGCAAAATGTCGGCCTGGCCCGGATTATGTCGGGCCTAGACCCGATCGGGCTCAGGCCGGGCTTTTTTAAAATAATAATTTTTTATTTTTTTATAATAAAATAATTAATTTTTTGACTTTTTTAATACTTAAAATTGAAAAAAATAAGAATACCAATGTTTTTTAGTGTTTTTTAGATTGTAATTTAGTTATAAATATATATATTTAAAATTGAAAATTAATTTATATAATTAAAAAAATATTTTGGTATCTATAAAAATCGGGCTCGGGTTTTTTTACTTAAGCCCGGTCCAAGACCGTAAGTTAAATTTTGCCCTCGGGCCTTGCCGGGCTCGGGCACGCTTCGGGCTTTTCTGCCATCCCTCCAGCAAATAACTTGCTAAATTCCACCGAGTGCCAAAGCATTATGACAATAAAAATGTTAATCAGATTCAAGTAAAATAGGAATATTCTGTCTCTAAAGCCACCACCTTTAAGACTAATGTGGCTGGAAAAAGCTAAGTCAACACAATAATGTTTGCAAGTCAATTTAGAAAGAGCAAAATATGAACTACTTCTACCAGAATGTAGTCAAACTCACAATTGCCTAACGAAAAGCAACATCTTAAACATCTGGAAATAGTAATAATTACAGCCCCATTTTTTTTTTTTTACATTAACGAGGATGATTATTGGTGTAATGGTAAAGTTACTCCATTGTAATTTGGATGTCACAAGTGCAAGTTGCGGAAACAACCTTTGCAAAAAAAAAAAAAAAAAAAAAGCAAGGGTAAGGTTGCATAAATATTGAATCCTTCCTAGAGCCCACAGTGTGGGAAGCTGCGTGCGTTGGGCATCCTGTCAAAGGCGGTAGACGGCTGACAGGAAAAGATGTTTTGATAGTTCAACCCGCCTAAGCGCTGCCTTTCACTAGTCAAATGGCGGGTTGGTTAGTTAAACATACATAATTTTATCTAATATATAAGGAATCATTATTTACAATACCTAAAGTGCCGCCCAAGTGCCGCAGGCGGCTGTATGAAAAACCCGCCCAAGCAGCGTCTTTAACCGTATTGTTCTTTACATAGTTACATAAATAATCTGACATTTGGATAGGACCACTGAAGACAAGCAAAAATACACACGCTAATCGAAAACATATTGTCGGACAACAGCATGACTGTGCAACAAATAGAAATAGAGGAGATAACAAATAAAAGTTGACACACATAGACGCAACACCACTATAACAGTGACAAAGCATGAAGATCATTTCAGTTATGAATGATTATCACATTTTCATTCTCTAGATGACATGTACATAATAAATGACAGCAATGCTTACCATCATTAGGAACACATGAAGTTGAGGATGAGAGTTTGGATCAATCGTGACTTCAAATAGGGGAATGAAAACATTATCAATAATATTCTGAAAAGATTTAACAATGCCCATTTGCTTGTATATATTATATAGTCGTGGTAGCTGCAGATAGAATTCAAAATAAAAAGCATGTATTAGAAACTCAACATTAACATGCGGCAATCTCAGCATTCTACACAAAAAATAGGCAAAAGGCAAAAGGACACTTTTTCTAACGTCCCAAGCGAATCTATTCGGTAATTATAATTGGAATTCCACCATCTCTCAAGGAACTTTCTAATAGCAGTAGGCATGTAGCTCCTTCAGTTGGTAAAAGTGAAAAAACTAATAAAATACGGGTGCAATGTACAAATATGACCCCCATAAAACATTTATAAGGTCATGCAAACCAAAAGTTTAAAACAAAATGATACAGCAAACATTTCCGGTGTTGTTTGGTGCCTAAACTCCATAAAGCCACATCATGAGTACGGTGTTTGGGGTTTTTCAAAATTAACCCCAAATCGGCGCCGTTTGATAACTTCTCTTACCATTTTAAAGCTTAACTTCCTAATTTTTTGAAAATCCATAATTTCCAAAAAATAACCCTAATTTCTTCAATTCTTTTTGTTTTTCATCAAATTGAACATCTAGGAACCTTACACATCACTCAAACATTTCCCTAGGATCAATTTGTCTAAATTCCACAAACCTTAATCCTAATTTTGGAAATTCCAAAATTTCGAGGAATTTCCTAGGCGGTGCCTACTTGTCGTCTAGGCGCCCTGCTGTGTTTTAGAACACTGGCAAAATATGGTGGTCGCAGGAAAAAAGACAGCATATACCTGGATTAACCAAATAGCATTTTCACTGTAAATTTCATTGTTGATGAACCAACTTGCCAGCTGGTCCCATTCACTTTGTTTCCTCCCATATATAGACACTCGGTATTCTGCCATCTGAAATGATTTAAGTAATCTGAGATGCATCTATTAATAATCAAGAACTGCTGGTTCATATAGATTAAAATCATTGAGTGCAAAAACAACACAAGCTTTAAAGATCACTGGTGATTTTAGACTCAAACGTGACCAAGAATTCAAATCTACCATCTTTCTCTCCCTCTTCTGTGTAGACGGATACCTGATATTTGCTAGCTTCAAGATCTGATAAAACTTGCTTTGTTACTTCCGCTAAAAACCGTCCTAGAATATTCAACTTAACAGTCAGAATGCATAAATTGTTTGTTAATTCAGTTAGATAAAATGCTATCAAGACCTTTTTCAGTACGCATTTTCAACAACACACCATAAGCCAAAAATACAACAGTTGGGAAGAAAAAGAATTACTAGAGATCCAAACCAAAGAAGGTAATAATAACGGGATAAAGTTTGATGATCATCAATAAAAGCTTGAGTCAAACCTTGAATAAGATTATCCTGCTTTAAGAAAATTTCCCTGAGTCTGCTCTGCCCACATGGATTGTATTTGAGATTGAATTTGTCAAATCGATGAAAGGTACTCTTGTCAGCATGAACATCCAACAAATCAACATTCAGATCATACCTAAAACAACTCCCAACAGATTAAACAACTAATAGAATAAGAAAGCATAAGCTCTGCAATTTTGGTATATAGAAATCAATAACCATAAGACAACCCATACCCAGTCAAGTCCAAACTCTCAAAAACTTCCTTCAGTGTCATATACTTTCCATCTCTAAATATAACAACCTGCAAATATATTTTCGCTCAATCAAGGAGAAATACCAACCAACAGATCAGCTTTCCACTTTCTGAGGTAAAAAAACTTAACAAGTGTACGACTCCAAGGGAATTTGAAGCATACCTCATCAGGTTCTTTTCTTAGTTTTGACTTGATGAAACGCAGAAGATGCTTCTGGTTCATGCAAGCAGAATGATGCACATGTGTGTCCACTTTTCGGATATTGTAAAAGTCACGGTGAGGTGCACTCTTTTGAGCCAGAAACTCCCTATCTGCATTTACTAATAGATGAAGGCGGAACTTCTGTATGATTTTCAGATATATGTTATAAGAGCAGTCCATAATCAATGGGAGAAGAAAAAAAGAGCCAAAAATAGTGTCTGATAGATACCTCCTCAAGGAATCGTAGTCTGTGATGGCAAGCAGTACGGACATTTCCAATAGACATAATTCTCAGAATGTGATGCATATCAGTGAAAAAAGCAGTGGCACTGGCAACAGGAAAAAGTTCGGTTGTGTCTGAATGAAACACAAAGATTTACTGATCTCAGGATCAATGATGTATATTCAGCACAAAAGATAATAAAATAAAATAAATACAATAATGTAAAACTAATTTTTTAAACGAGTCAATAATACTTTGTTAGAGAATCAGCCCCAGAAAAGGCCCATGATAATTAAAAATGACAATAATGAAATGCCGTTTTATGCAATCAGGCAAAACCCATTATTTTTTTATCCATGATTGTCTCCATGCCCCAACTATAGTAAGTATTGATTTTCAATAATTTTTAGTTGATCAACTTTAACATGATGTGATAGATTTCTAAAAGAATTAGAATAATTGTCCCCCTGAATGCATAACCTGGTATTAGTTTAAAATAGGGGTGGAAAAACGAATCAACGAATCAAATTCATGTTGAATACTAAACGAATCGAATCAAAATGTGACAAATTTGTATTCTAAGGTTGTATTTAATTTGTTTCATCTAATGAACGAATATTCATATTCGAGTCTTTTAATTTGTGTAAATAGAATTAAGCGAATCAAATTGAATCTTAGATTTGTTTAATAGAATTAAATAAATCAATTAAATCTTGGATTCATTTAAATAGAATTAAACGAATAGAATCTTGGATTCATTTAACATTTTCTAAATTAGTAATATAATAGTTAATATTAGGGTTTGGTTCAAGATTACCAAAGTAACCTTGTTATTTAATATTTTTTTATTTTAGAAGTTCGAGGGTAAATTAGTAATATAACAAAACATATCTTAAACGAATTTTATTTAAACGAATCAATACAAATTAACAAATCAGTGAACCAAAATTCATAGTCGATTTGTTTAATAAACGAATCGAATCAAATTGATCCAAATATTAGACGAATCAATTTTTCCAAATCTATTTTCGCTTTAATGTGAATGGTTTAAAATAAATTAGATACTCCTAACGATGCAATACAAGTTACTGGGTACAGCATACCACTTTCACTTGCATAGACATGCACAACTCCATCCTCCATCCTAAAGTGGTGCTGCAAGAAAAGGAAAATCAGTTTCCAAGGGAACAGTAGGAAAAAAAATTATGAAAATGAAACAAGCCAATACTCCAACAGTATCATTATCAAAACAAAATAAATCTCTTCTCATTTCTAAATACAATTAATAAGCAGGGAATAACTCACTTTACTTGCTTTGACAGGTACAAAATGAAAAGGATCAGTTCTCATCTCTGATGCATTAGTTTCAAGCTCAGCTTCCTTCATCCATGGTGCAACCTTTTCTGTGTAAACATATTTTTTCCGCAAATCCAAACATTCCTGAATCATCTTCCAAACTTCTTCCTCTTCAATATTTGTTGGCTCTGAGAGTACATGTTTTGACAAAAACACCACATGTCAAATACACTTCAATCAGATGTCAAAAAGGAGTGATTGGTGAACAAAGGGAGGACAATTTTTTTGTCTTTTTGTGTATTTAGAAACTATAATTTAATGATTTCATATTTTTCGAAGAAAATAAAATTTTTAAATGTACAAAATCCGTCCTCCTTTTGTTCTCATTTTGTTCACCTATCATTTCCCAATGTCAAAATATTTTGAAAGGAATAAAAACTAGATATAGGTCTCCACAGAAACTCTTCAGAAGTAGAAGGCTCAGAATACCCTGCACTGTGGTTCTCAGTTGTGATATAGTGTCATGCAAAATAGTTTCATTCCCCCCTGTGTGTCTCCAAGCTGCATCCACCTTTCCACTGTCATGCGGATCAAGTGCAGGTTTCGCTTCGTTTATTGTAGCCCTACAATTTTGATCTTGAATATAGTTTATACCATCACCTCTAAATGGAAGAGCAGAAGAAGTTTGAACTTTAGAGTCAGCATCCTGCAAATCCATCACAAGGTATTGAATAGCCAGCAAACTAACACCCTTAGACACTAGTAAGATGTATTAGCATCTGTTAGCCATGTAACAATAAAAAAATATATTATGATGCTTATTCATCTGTACTACTATCTCAAATCTCAATTAGTAAAGCAGAATAAATAAGGTATTGAAAATTAAGTTGTAACATATCTCCCTGTATTATCACCCTCATAAACGGAAAAACAAAAGAAAATGGTAAAAACCCTACATCACATCAGAGGCCTAAACATTCTGTATCCTGAATTTACATGTAAACAGGGAGTAACTAGTAAGAACAGAAATATAAACTGAAAGCACGCTAATAATGAAATAAGAAGCTGAAACTACATAAGAACATACATTTATCATATCGGCAAATGCATCTACATTCTCGTTGCTAAAAGTGATGTCATCTTCATTCGCAAGCTCTGTTCCACCATCATCAGAATCCTCTGCATTTTCAAAGGCATTCCCACCAGGAGTTATTGGAAGTCTACCAACAGATGCCAACCTTGTACCGGAACCAGAGCATTTAATAGATTGACCCTCTTCTACAAAAAAAAAAAAAAGTATAAACAGAAAACAGCATATTAACGACCAAACATCTGCGTACACAAAAAGCAATAGAAGTTAATGAAAAGATACAACAGCATTCAATTGTTGAAATAAACTACATAACGAAGTCCCTACTGTATATTCAGTTCCTGCCACTGGCTCATAGCTCACAATTATCCTAGTACAAAGCCACTATCTTCATATTTCACCTAGAGAAACTTTTAAGTAAGATATCTCAAGAAGCCTGATCAGGGAAAACCATAGTTGTCAAAGACGCTCCTCAGGTTCAGGCTCAGACCACAGCGCCTTAGGAAGGATTAGGCCTGACCACCTTCATTAGGCGTGCGCCTAGGCACAAAGGCGCATGCCTTTCAAATCTGACTAAGCACGCCTCATAAAAATGAATTAGAAAACTAAAGTTGAATAATATTTCTTTAATAAGTTAAAATAGGTTTTGGGATGAGCTTTAAATCTAAAAAATATGTTAATTTGTATTATCAGTATTAGTATTATTGTAATTATTTTTGATATATTTTCAATGATTTATTTTTGTTTTAGTTGACTGGATACTTTTATTTCAACTAACACAAAGAGAAATCATTGAATTATATATATATATAGAGAGAGAGAACTCCACAAGATTTTTCTTTCTTTTCTTTTCCTTTTAAAGATATGAATAAATTTTTAGTGTTTCCGCGCCCAACTGAATAACTGAAGCATCTGATGTCAACTTTATTCGTTTAACTCCTACTTGTTACAGTCAATCGACCCATTAACTGATCGAGTTTATAATGCAATTACACCACTCATACTAAAAATTCAGATTTAAAAAAAAAAAAAATCATCAAAGTGAAGACAAAAGCATATAAAACAAGCAAAATACCAGGTCTTCGTGGCGTTTGAAGAGGCGGAAGTCCATAGGGAATGGAATTGAGCTTATCAAGCGAAGAAGCCGAACAATTCTGCGCCGCCCTAACCCTAATGGCCTCATCAAATTTCGCATCTTCTTCCAACCAATCATTTCTCAGAGCAACATTCGGCAACGAAGACGAAATCCCATACCGCCGAAGCGTGCTATCCTCTAACGACCTCGCCAAACGACTCTGGCTCTGCTCCCGCATACTCGCATGGCCATCAGAATCGTATCGTCCCTCGAAATCCCCTTTTTCATTCCCATCATCATCATAATAATCATCTTCTTCTTCTTCGTCATCGAAGTGAGTATCGGATTTCTGCGGGTGTTTGCGGCGAATCTCGATGAAGCGATCGAGGACTTGATCAACGGCGCGCTTGTGAATGTAGAAGGCGGAAATGGCCATCAAGGAGGCTCCGAAGAGAGCCGCCATGGCTAGATGTAGAGACGACGTTGAAGACGGATCCATAAGTGTGAAATTGAAACCCTAGTTTCTGCTCGGAGGGAAGCTTTTATAGGTAAGTGTTTTGTTGGAGGGAGTGAACAATCAACTGAGTCGTTTTTCAGTTTTCAAATGTCACGAGATATTTTTTGCGGCTTTTTTCTGAGTACACGTGGAAGCTCTTTTATGATTCAAAAGAGACGAAACCACCCCGTGATGACGTCATTTTCACTTGACGTGGTTTTTCCTTTCTTTGAAATGATAACACTATTAACACCTGGAACCTACTTTTTGTAATTTTCAAGTGGGTCCATATTTGTTCCATTTTTTTTTATCTTGTAGGCCCTTATTATCACTGATATGACGGAAACATCCTTCAATGTCACTTGAAATCTTGAATGAAAGGAAGCAGTCTCCACGGAATATGGGTGATTGTGTGACACACCATAGTTCCAAAGTCGGACGGCTTTGACCCACCCGGATGAAAATATATAATTTGCATCCACCTTTCCACTGTCATGCAGGTTTTGCTTCGTTTATTGTAGCCCTACATATTTGATATTGAATATAGTTTATACCATCACCTCTAAATGGAAGAGCAGAAGAAGCTTGAACTTTAGAGTCAGCATCCTGCAAATCCATCACAAGGTATTGAATAGCCAGCAAAGCAACACCCTTAGACACTAGTAATATGTATTAGCATCTGTTAGCCATGTAACAATAAAAAAATTATTACGATGCTTACTCATCTGTACTACTATCTCATTTAATTAAAGCATAATAAATCAGGTACTGAAAATTAAGCTGTAACATATCTCCCTCTATTATCACCCTCATAAACGGAAAAACAAAAGAAAATGGTCAAAACCCTACATCACATCGGAGGCCTAAACGTTTTGTATCCTGAATTTACATGTAAACAAGGAGTAACTACAAATAAAAATCCAGTTTTTCAAAATATCAAATATTTTTACAAAACATAAATTTATTCTAAATACACACTTGCGTAAATTTTGAATCCAAAATACAAACTAAATTAGAATCTCACAATAAAGTGACTCGTGAATAATTCCAGGTCACCCAAAGGTGATTAAATGATTCTAGAATTGTAACTTTAGCTCCAAGCTATTATCTAGAGTTCCAAACTCTAATTTTATGTCTATGCTAACATAAATATTTTGACCCAATTATAAGCGTATTGTGTTTATACTTCCAAAACATCATAACACAATTAGTTAGTTTAATTTCAACAGTATATCTAATACATAATTCATCACTATATGTCACACTAATAAAAAATGTAGCTTTTGGAGAAGATCAAACTTACCTAGTAAGGTTGATTCAAAGATCTAATCTACTTCTTATTGTTGAAATATTGTAGAGAAAATCCAAAGTTAGTGATCGGTGAAATCACACACGTAACGCAAGCGCACGTATCGCTCAAGTAGTATAAAATGTATCAATCCCACGAGGACTTAATACATATGCTATTAATTTATATTGAAGTTAAATGTCTACGAGTATCTAATTAATTGATTGTTGGTTGGATGGATGATGATGATTTTTATCTAAAACAAGTAAATAAAACAGTGCGAAAGTAAATTAAAGGAAAATTCAATATTATAAAGCTATTTAGGATTGTGAATTCTTCTAATATCTTTTAAAGATGAAGTGATTATCTCATGTTTGTGCAATATATCAGTTTTTTTTTAACCTGGAACACGAAAATATGAAAAAGCCTTCGTCGATGGTCAGATGCAAACACCCAAAGTAACCCAATTAATCATATGTCTATGTTAATCAAGTTACCTGAATTCATTAAGATTAAGTTCCAATTGTGGCTACCCCCGCCCGACATGTATATGTCTATTCTGGAAGGAAATCTACCTTAAGTGAAATTTACCCCAATGTGAGATCGTGAGCTATTGAGTCTAAGGCTGAAACCTAAAATCTATTCGTCAAGTTCATTTTAAGTTTACCATATCAATCTTATTAGTGACCAGTTAATAAGAAGCATTAAGATTAAAACTCAATAAATAAACCAATATATTACATAAGAAAAAAAATAACCAACTTATAAACCAGTGATATTGGAATTCATCACAACCCTAGATAAGGTATTTAGTTACAACACATATCTAGGATTATTAATGACATAAATAAATAAAATAACATAAAACAAACTTGAAAATTAAAAGGGTAAAATAAAACAATAAAATAAAATGCTGAGGTTCGGGGATCCACTTTTATTACTTCTAATTTAGAAATCTCCCTTATTAAAATATATAAATTTGCATGACATTACCAACCGACCATATATGCGGTATCCTGATTAAGTCAGATTTTTAATTAATTCCAACCGATCATAAAGGCGGTATCCAATTAAGTCAGGTTAAAATTAATTTAATTAAGTCCAACGGACCATAAATGCGGTATCTCATTAAGTTAGGTTTTAAGATAATTTATATATTATAATTAAATGAGATTAATCTAAATTATAATAACAAAAGCTTTACCTTTCACCCCAGCAGAAAGAAGTTATCTTCACATACTTTAAAGTAAAATAAAGAAAGATTTATTGCGTAAAATAAAAATCAAATACAAGAAAGTTGTAAATAAACAAACAATATACTATCTTCTTAGTATTCTTAAGGAAATCCCTAGAAGAAAGTATGAATTTTTCAAATGAATTCGGCTTCAATTTATAGGAAAATTTTGACTCTGCGCGTCGCGACGCGCGTCAATGCTTGACACGTGGCACTCGGCTTTGATGAGATGTTGACACGTGACACGTGGCTGTTGGTAGTTAAATTATTGGCTCGGCGTCGCGACGCGTGAAGGCTTGGCGTCGCGACGCTGATGTCATGCTGATGCAAGGGATGACGCGTGTCGGCAGGCTGGATTATTATGCTGATGTGGCTATGACGAGTGTCGACAACATAGTAACTGAGGTGCGTCGCGATGCGAAATTCCATTTTTGCCTTTTTTGTCCGTTTTTCACCGTTTTAGCCCTCATTTGATTCCATTAAGTCCTGGAATCTTATTTATCTACAAAATAACACAAAACATATCAAAATATTCACAAAACTCAAGAAACTATACAAAATATTAAGTAAAAAGGGCGGTAAATATTGATATATTTTCCGCTTATCACACCCTCAAACCTAACATTTTGCTAGTCCTCGAGCAAAACAACAAAATAAAATACAATAGACAACTTTAAAATAAAATTAAACTAAGCCACTTTCGTAGAGATCACGGTTGTATTTAGCGTATGCAACAAGCCTTTAACCCCTATGTGTCCCTAGTGGACGAGTTGTAGTCTCGTGAGTGCTTACAACGATGATACCCACAAAAGTCAATCAAATGTACACACAAAACAAGTTAGTGACTAAATAGGTGAATTTATTATCCAAGTTAATAGTTGTTTTCTTTCTTTCTAAATTACCAAATAAGCAAATTCTCTGATTATTTTTACCATTCTCCATATACACAACCAACAAGGTATTAATCAAATCATTGTGCCCACAATATTCATATGTGTAGTTAAAAAGAGAGTAATATTTTTGTCCAAAAGTTATATCAGAATTCACACATTTTTGGCAATGGATTATATATATATATATATATATATATATAACATCTTCAATCAATGTAGCGAGCTTTGGGCCAGTGACACCCAAGCCAGTTGGCTTTAGGGCACTAGGTGTTAAGACACCCATACAGACTTAATTACTCGGATCTCAGATGTTTAAAGGTTCTACCGTTTGACGCGAACAATCTCTGCTTACTGAGGCAAGACGTCCGGTTACTAAGTAGAAACTTTATTATTATTAACTCAAGCTTTTACAGTTTGACACGAACAATCTCTGCTTACTGAGGCAAGACGCCCGATTACTAAGTAAAAGCATGGTTAATTATTTATATACAATTTTTTTTATATATTTCTTTCTTAAATCTGGATGTCTACAAGAGTGCAATGACGAGCTGAATTTATAGATCCTGAAAAAGGGTGAGTAATAATAGTACTAGTACCTGTCAAATGACAATTATCAGCTAAACAGTAAAATAAATCGTGAAAATCAAAAAGTCTGGATCCTGTCGGCGAAAATAAAAGAAAATAAAAAAACAAATCACGATTATTAGTTAAAGACAAAGAGATAATAATATGTACATGTGGTAACGGCTTGAATGACATCTATGTGTCAGGGACAAGCTTCCCATCCAATTTTCTTATAAATTGGCAAACATGGTCTTTTAAAGTCAGATGTCCGAGACTCAATTGCTGTCTTTCTCTTCAAAATTGTGTAAGTAACATACGAATTACGTGATACATATGTGATGAGTGGTAAATATATCACTATTTCTCACTCATTTGACCTAATATTTTGTATTGTTTCTTGAGTTTTATGAATATTTTGATGTGTTTTGTGTTATTTTATGGATAAATAAAGTTTTAGGACTCTCTGGAAGCAATTTGGGGCCAAAACAGTGAAAAACAGATAAAATGGCAAAATGGTAATTTCGTACGTCACGACACGAACGGCGCGTCGCGACCGCTAACGTGCGCCGAAGCTTACTAACGTGCGTCAGAGACACGTGTCACAATCTGAGAAGTTTGATCTTGTTAATGTGCGCCGATCTTGCTAACGTGCGCCGATCCTGCTAACGTGCGCCAGACACGTGTCATCATCGCATGCTGCCGACAATCCACATCGCCACATCATCGCCACGTCAGCACAATTATTGAGTTAATCATCTAAAATACCACGTCAGCAGATAAGAGAATCGAAGCAACCAATCATCGCATGCAAGGTTGGCGCATCGCGACGCGCCCCGCCTATTGATGTCTATAAATTGAGCCGAAATTTATGATTTCATTCATGCTTTCTTCTATGTAATTCCTTAAGAATACTAAGAAGATTGTATCTTGTTTGTTTATTTACAGCTTTCAGTATTTAATTTCAGCTTTCGCACTTTCTTTTCTTTAATTTTCAGTCTTTACTTTCTGCAATTTACTTTTACGCACAATACTATCATTTCTTTACTTTTCAGCAATTTACTTTTCAGCAATTTACTTTTCAGTATTTACTTTTCAGCATTTAATTTTCAGTATTTAATTTTCAGGATTTACTTTCCGTCATTTACTTTTCAGTATTTAATTTCCAACAATTTAATTTATGTCTTTTATTTTATTTAGGCTTTTACTACCCGTAAATATGTGTCGTAACTAAGTCAGTTATCTGGGGTTGTGATGAATTCCAATATCACTGGTTTACAAGGGGTTAATTTACAGTTTGGGTAAAATAAAAGTTTATTTACTGAGTCTTAAGCTTAATGCTTCTTGTTAACTCGCCATTAATAAGATTGATTTTGCAAACTTAAAATGAACTTGAAAAATGGATTTTAGGTTTAAACCCTAGACTCAGTAGCCCACGATCTTCATTGAGGATAGATAACCCTTTAATAGATTTCCTTACAAGATATGATTATACCTGTCGGGCGGGGGTAGCCATAATTGGAACTTAATCTTAATGAATTTAGATAACTTGGTTGACATAGGAATATGATTAATTAAGTTACACTGGGTATTTGTATCTGACCATCGGAAGAGGCTTTTGCATGATTTCGTGTTCCAGGTTAATAAACCGATATATTACACAAACGTAAAATAACCACTTCATCTTTTAAAAGATATTGGAAATATTCACAACCCTAGATAGTTTAATAATATTGAATTTTCCTCAATTTCCTTTTGCAAAATTTTATTTTTTGTTTTAATTTTAAAGTCACTATCCAATCAAAACAACCAATCTGTTAGATACTTGTAAACATTTGGCTTCATAAATTAATAGCTTAGGTATTAAGTCCTCGTGAGATCGATATTTTTTATACTACTTGAACGATACGTGCGCTTGCGTTATACGCGTATGATTACGCCGGTCAAGTTTTTGGCGCCGTTGCCGGAGACTTATTTATCTTTCACTATTAGTTTTAAGGTTAGATACCTTTACTTGTATCTAATTTTCTTTTTACTTATTATTTCTATTTTCTTGTGTTTCAGGTTCTCAAACACTACATTAGACGAACCAGAAGCTTTGAAATCCGTCCGCTTGACCCAGAAATTGAAAGAACTATCATACATTTGAGAAGGGAAAGGCGAGAAGGACAAGAAGCACTAGTCAACATGGAACCTGAACCTTTGCACGTTGCACCACCAATTCCCATTCGAGACAGAACCATTCTGGTGGTTGACGGCTTCATTTCCTGTATTGTACTTCCTCTCTTACCAGCAAATGCTTGTGACATCGAAACATGCATTCAGATTATTCAGCAGTCAGTTCATTTGGGGGGAACGTAACTGAAGATCCTAATGCCCACATCAGAAACTTCCTGGAAGTTTGCGGTACTTTCAATTACAACCGAGCGGCTGAAGAAGCAATGAGACTGCGAATTTTTCCATATTCCTTGAAAGACAGAGCTAAGACTTGACTATATTCATTACCAGTAGGTTCCATCACAACTTGGAATACTCTAGCCACCAAATTCCTTGCAAAGTACTTTCCACCAGCCAGAACTGCAAAGTTGAGGAATGATATCACATCATTTGTGCAACAAGATTCAGAATCCCTATGCGAAGCTTGGGAAAGATTCAAAGATTTACTCCGGAAATGTCTTCACCATGAGATTGCAAAATGGCTACAAGTTCAAACCTTTTACAATGGACTTTCTGGAATAATGAGAACCACAATTGATGCTGCTGCTGCTGGAGGAGCTTTGATGGCAAAAAGAGAGGATCAAGTCTGTGACCTAATTGAAGAAATGGACAACAACAATTCCTTGTGGCCAACAGAAAGGAGCTTGACCCAACGAATTGCTGGAATTTATGAAGTTGGAGCCAACACATCACTGAATTCCAAGCTGGATATGATTTGCAAAAATCTGGAAACTCTTAATATGAAGGTTAATGGTGGATCCACAAGTTCACCATATGGAGAAGCATCAGAACCAGAGCCAAACCAACATAAAGAGACGGTGAATTATGTCAACAATTTCAACAGACATGGGAACAATCCATATTCCAACACCTACAACCCAGGGTGGAGGAATCATCCCAATTTCGCATGGAGCAATAATTCAGGGCAAATGAACAATCCACCACCCGGATTCCAACAGCAGAACAAAGGCCATGAGTATGACAAAGAAACATGAATAACAGAAGTGCTGACCCACTTGAAAAAGATAGAAGCAAAACACTACTCTCAAGCAGCTAGGTATGATGCTTTGTTTCAATCCCAAACAGCATTAATTCAAAGTCAATCTGCTTCTATTAAAGCACTGGAGAATCAAATTGGACAACTGACCAATGCTTAGAGTTACAGACCGCCAGAAAATCTTCCCAGCAACACAAAACCAAATCCAAGGAACATGGGGAATGAGCAATGTCATGCCATCATGTTAAAAAGCGGTACTGAAATCAACAAAGATGTTGGAGTCAAAACAACTGGTGAGGAAGTTCCAAAAGAAAGCAGCGAAGCAGTTCCACAGATGGAGGAAAAAGAAGCAAAGGAAGAAGATCAAGAAATGATCACTCTACCTCCACCTTTTCCACAACGTCTCTAGAAGAATAAACTAGACAGATAGTTTTCTCGATTCCTGGAGATCTTCAAAAAGCTGCATATCAACATTCCATTTACAGAAGCGTTGGAACAAATGCCCAGCTATGTCAAATTCATGAAAGACATTCTTTCACGAAAATGAAGATTGAGAGATTACGAGACAATAGCATTATCAGAAGAATACAGCGCCATCATTCAGAGGAAACTTCCCTCAAAGTTGAAAGATCATGACAGTTTCACTGTTCCTTACACCATAGGAGAACCTGACTTCCGTAAGGCTTTGTGCGATTTAGGTGCAAATGTTAACTTGATGTCTTTTTCTATTTACAGGAAACTGCAGATTAGAGAAACAATGCTCACCTCAGTCTCTCTACAACTTGTTGATAGAACACTCGTATTTCTGAGAGGTGTAGTTGAAGATTTGTTGGTCAAAGTTGACAAATTCATTTTCCCCGCAGATTTTATTATCCTTGATATGGAGGAAGACGAAGACGTGCCGATCATCCTCGGGAAACCATTCTTGGCTACAGGTCGAACCATTATTGATGTACAAAAAAGGAGAATAACCATGAGGGTACATGACCAAGAAGTAATATTCAATGTTTTCAAAGCCATGAATTTCCCGGATGACGATAAGAAGGAGGAATATTTCAGACTTGATGTGATACATAGTACCATCCAGACCTGCCATGCAATGCAAAGTTCTACTCACAAACTTAAAGCATGTCAATTGTCTGTGGAGCCTGAAAAATAGTTCCACCAGCTTAATGAATTGGAAGAATTTCACATACAGCCTTTTGAGAATGCCAAATTGTACAAATAAAAGGCCAAGAAGAGACATGATGAGAAGTTAGTGCACATACCACTAGAACCAGCGCAGAGGGTACTGTTAAACAAATCAAGGTTGAAACTCTTCCCATAGAAGCCAAAATCTCGGTGGTCAGGACTATTCTTAATCACCAAGGTTTTACCAGATAGAGCCGTTGAGTTACATGATCCCAACTCCAACAAAACATTCAAGGTTAAAAACAAGCGTGTCAAACACTACTGGGGAGAATCAATTGAGCGACAAAAAGAAAGTGTCACACTTTCAGATCCAGCCTAAAGTTCGGGCAATCATGTCTAGCTGACGATGTTAAACTTAGTGCTAGCTGGGAGGCAACCCATGCAATTTGTGTATATATTGTGATTTGGTGAGTTTTATTTTTATGTGTTTAATTTGTGTAGGTAAAGTCAGATTTCAGGATGGAAGAAGTTCTTGCAAATCTTCACAAGCAATTTCATTCTCTCCCTCAAAACTCTCTGATGAAAGTCTACAAAGCTCGCTTGGAACGGATGAGACTACTGATGATCAAAGGTATTCCTAATGACATTCGTTGGATTATTGAAGTACGGGTCCGATTGGTAGGTGAGTCTTCTGACTCTTTTGTTTCACATCTGCCTAGTTTAGGAAGAATCACCTATGCTAAAAAGAGAAGGGTGTTTGCTATAAATGTGCTCGCATGACATGTAATACTCGTTGTCGTTCTTTAGGAATGGTGTATGATAACCGTGAAGATAAGATTAAATTCATTAGGGATGGCTTGAGTAAGGAGTCTTTGGATGACATATCTAAAACTCTTGAGACGCATTCCAGTGGATATGTGCATCACGCAATTCACATGTTATATACACAATTCCGTAAAGAAAGACAACAGTTAAGTCTCGGGAATCTGACTCAAAAAGACCTTGTTTGCCAATTTATAAGAAAATTGGATGAAAAGCTTGTCCTTGACGCATAAACGTCATTCAAGCCGTTACTTCTTGTAAATATTATATCTCTTTGTCTTTTCCTAATAATTGTGATTTGTTTTGTTATTTTCTTTTATTTTCTCCGATAGGATCTAGACTTTTTGACCTTTCACGATTTCTTTTATTGTTTTACTAACAATCGTAATTTGGAAAATACTAGTGCTATTATTACTAACACATTTTCAGGTGCTATAAATTCAACTCATCATTGCACTCTTGAAGGCATCCAGAGTTGAAAAAGAAATACATAAAAATGGAAGCAACTTCAAGAAGACGAGTTATAAACATCTGTGTGTTCTGCGGTACTAGTATTGGTACTAAGCCACAATACGTAGCGGCAGCACATGAATTGGGTCGAGTCTTAGCTGAAAGGAATATGCACCTAGTATATGGCGGTGACAATCTTGGACTAATGAGGATCGTTTCAAAGGCCGTACAGGAAAGGGGCAACAAGTCTTGGGAATCATCCCAAAATCTTTGGCGGAGGCGAATCTGATAGGATCATCAAACAGAGAGGAACTAATTGTGCCAGGTATGTCTGAATGACTGGTAGAAATGATTAACCGTTCTGATGCTTTTATTGCTTTGCCAGGTGGCTTGGGCACAATGGAGGAAATTTTTACAGTACTATCTTGGGCGAACTTGAACATACACCAGAAACCAATTGGATTGTTCAATGCAGATGAATTTTATGATTTTCTTTGTGTATTTATTGATGATGCCCGGAGAAATGGGTCTGTGTCAAAACCTTTAAAAGAACTCATCTTCACTGCCAGAACTGCCCAGGACTTAATTGACCAAATTTTAGCATTTGAACCACAAATTGACCGTATCATTTCCAAGATTAATTGGTCCGATAATGATTGTGGTAAGAAGCGTCGAATAAATCTGGATCTTAATCTTTAATTTTTATTTTAGATGTAGAATTTCAACTAACCAGGTACTATCTTCGAAACTCATCTTTTACTTTTTAAGACATTGGGGACAATGTCTCATTTAGGTTTGGGGGTGGCGAATATTTGTAGTATTTTGTTTTTATGTTGTTTTTATTTTTAGTCTAAAATTTTCGAAAAATTAAAAAAAAAATTGAAAATTTTTACAAAAATCAAAAAAATATTTTGTGTTTTTATGTTTTTAATTTGATTAATAGGGTGAAATTGGTGTAAGAGATAGCCGAGTAAGAAATTTCCATTCCCGGGACGTATCTCAACCTATTTCGAAACAAGTTTATTTTTGTTTATTTACTGTTGAATTATTTAATTTGTGAATTCTCCATAAAACTGATTAAAATGGATCTCCATATGCTCAGTTGACAGGTATTATCAACATACATGGTAACATACAGACATGAGTAGTAATTGACGAATTTGTAATATTCAATGCTATAGTTTGATTGGAGGAAGCATCTAAAAAAAGAAATGGGATAAAAAAAAACAAAACGTCTGAGATCCGGGTTATTAAGTTCGTAGGGGTGTTTTAACACCTAGTGCCCTAAAACCAACTGGTTTGGGAGTCATTGACCCAAAGATCGCTACATGGATCGAAGATGTTAGAAAAAAAAATATATTTGAAATCCGAGTAATTAAGTCTGTAAGGGTGTTTTAACATCTAGTGCCCTAAAGCCAACTGATTTGGGAGTCACTGGCCTAAAGCTCGCTACATGGATAGAATATTATATATATATATATATATATAAATTCGGAAAATTCAGAAAAATATTTCATTGCTTAAAAAATGTGTGAATTCTGATATAACTTTAGGATAAAAATATTACATTCTTTTCAACTACACTTGTGACTATTGTGGGCAAAAATGAGTTGATTAATATTTTGTTGGCTGTGTGTATGGAGAATGGTAAAAATAATCGGAGAATTTACTTATTCAGTAATTTAGAAATAAAGAAAACAACTCTAAACTTGTATAAGAAGTTTCACCAGGTTAGTCACTAACTTCTTTATTCTCTTTTCTATTGTCTTTTTGTTTTCGTGTGCATTAGTTTTACTATCTTTTTACTTTTGTAAAACGTTTGCGGGTATCGTTGCTGTAAGCCCTCACGAGACTACAACTCGTCCACTAGGGACACCTAGGGGTTTAAAGGCTTGTTGCATACGCTAAATGCAACTGTGATCCCTACGAAAGTGGCTTAGTTAAATTTTATTTTAAAGATCTTTATGTTATTTTATCTTGTTGTTTTGCTCGAGGACTAGCAAAATGTTAGGTTTGGGGGTGTGATGAGTGGTAAATGTATCACTATTTCCCACTCATTTGACCTAATATTTTGTATAGTTTATTGAGTTGTGTTAATATTTTGATGTGTTTTGTGTTATTTTGTAGATAAATAAAGTTTCAGGACTCTCTGGAAGCAATTTGGGGCCAAAACAGTGAAAAACGAACAAAATGACAAAATGGTCATTTCGCGTGTCGTGACACGAACGGCGCGTCGCGATCGCTAACGTGCACCGAAGCTTGCTAACGTGCGCCAAGGACACATGTCAGAATCTGAGAAGTTCGATATTGCTAACGTGCGACGATCTTGCTAACATACACCGATCCTGCTAAGGTGCGCCGGACACGTGTCATCATCACATGTTGCCGACAATCCACATCGCCACGTCATCGCAATTATTGAGTTAATCATCCAAAATTCCACCTGAGCATATAAGAGAATCCAAGCAACCAATCAGCGCATGCCACGTGGCGCGTCGCGACGCGCCCCACCTAGTGATGTCTATAAATTGAGCCGAAATTTCTGATTTCATTCATGTTTTCTTCTTTGAAATTCCTTAAGAATACTAAGAAGATTGTATCTTGTTTGTTTATTTACAGCTTTCAGTATTTAGATTCAAGTTTTCAGACTTTCTTTTCTTTACTTTTCAGTCTTTACTTTCTGCAATTTACTTTTACGCACAATACTTTCCTTTCTTTACTTTTCAGCAATTTACTTTTCAGTAATTTACTTTCAGCATTTACTTTTCAGTAATTTACTTTCAGCATTTACTTTTCAGTAATTTACTTTTCAATATTTACTTTTCAGCATTTAATTTTCAGTATTTAATTTTCAGCATTTACTTTCCGTCATTTACTTTTCAGTATTTAATTTCCAGCAATTTAATTTATGTCTTTTATTTTATTTAAGCTTTTACTACCCGTAAATATGTGTTGTAACTAAGTCAGTTATCTGTGGTTGTGATGAATTCCAATATCACCGGTTTATAAGGGGTTTAATTTACAGTTTGGGTAATATAAATGTTTATTTATTGAGTCTTAAGCTTAATGATTCTTGTTAACTGGCTATTAATAAGATTGATTTGGTAAGCTTAAAATGAACTTGGAAAATAGATTTTAGGTTTAAACCCTAGACTCAATAGCCCACGATCTTCTTTGATGATAGATAACTCTTTAATAGATTTTCTTACAAGATAGGAATATACCTGTCGGCCGGGGGTAGCCATAATTGAAATTTAATCTTAATGAATTCAGATAACTTGGTTGACATAAGAATATGATTAATTAAGTTACACTGAGTATTTGTATCTGACCATCAGAGTAGGCTTTTGCATGATTTCGTGTTCCAGGTTAATAAACTGATATATTACACAAACGTAAAATAACCACTTCATCTTTTAAAAGATATCAGAAAGATTCACAACCCTAGATAGTTTAATAATATTGAATTTTCCTCAATTTCCTTTTGCACAATTTTATTTTATGTTTTAAGTTTAAAGTCACCATCCAATCAAAACAACCAATCCGTTAGATACTTGTAAACATTTGGCTTCATAAATTAATAGCTTAGGTATTAAGTCCTAGTGGAATCAATACTTTTTATACTACTTGAACGATACATGCGCTTGCGTTATACGCGTGTGATTACGCCGGTCAATATAGCCACTGGGATGCATCTCAAGAGTCAATGATATGTCATCTAAAGACTCCTTACTCATTCCATCCCTAATGAATTTTATTTTATCGTCGCGATTATCAGACACCATTCCTAAAGAATGACAACGAGTATTACATGTACAATGTGCACATTTATAGCAAACACTTAATCTTTTAGGTCTTCTTTTTTTAGCATAGGTGCTTCTTCCTAAACCAGGCATGAATAAAATAAAAGAATCAGATGACTCACCTGCCAATTGGACTCGTACTTCAATTATCAAACGAATGTCACTAGGAATACTTTTGATCATCAGAAGTCTCATTAGTTCAATGCGTGCTTTGTAGACTTTCATCAGAGAATTTTGAGGGAGAGAAAGAAAATGCTTGTGAAGATTTGCGAGAATGTCTTCCATCTTGTCTGTGACTTTTCCTACAAAAATTAAAACACACCAAATCTCAATATATATACAAATTGCATGGGTTGCCTCATTGCCAGCGCTAAGTTTAACGTCATCAGCTAGACCTGACTGCCCGAACGTTAGGCTGGATCAGCAAGTGTGAGACTTTATTTTTGTCACTCAAATGATTCTCCCCAGTAGTGCTTGACACGTTGGCTGTTAACTTTGAATGTATCATTGGAGTTGGGGTCATGTAGCTCAACAGCTCCGTATGGTAAAATTTGGGTGATTACAAATGGACCTGACCACTGTGATTTTAGCTTCCCAGAGAAAAGTTTCAACCTTGAGTTGTATAACAATACCCGCTACCTTGGTTCCAGTTGTCTGCGCACTATTTTCTGATCATGCTTCTTCTTGGTCTTTTCTTTGTACAATTTGACATTCTCATAAGCATGATGAGTGGTATTTATATCACCATTTCTCACTCATCTAACCTAATATTTTGTATAGTTTCTCGGGTTTTGTGAACGTTTTGATGTGTTTTATGTTATTTTGCAGATAAATAAAGTTGGGAAAGCATTGGAAGCAATTCGGGGCCAAAATAGAGAAAAAATGACAAAATGGGAATTTTCATAATTTTTAGCGTCGCGACGCCAAGACCTCCAGCGTCGCAACCCATAACATGTTCCGGTCATGCTAACGTGCGCCGAAGGACACGTGTCAGAATCTGAGAAATTGGACTTGCTAACGTGCGCCGAATCTTGCTAACGTTCGCCGATCTTGCTAACGTGCGCCGGCTACCACTTGTCATCATCACAGAAGATCTGCTAAAATACGCCGGCTACCACCTGTCGAAATCTCATTGGACCAAAGCAAGAGCGTGCCACGTGTAAATCTCTCATTGGATCGAATATTGGACAAATCACATGTTGCCCCGTGTCGACCTCTCATTTGACCGATCCTAAGCGCGTGCCACGTGTTAACTTTTCATTGGACCGAAAAGCCAACCAATTACCGTGCGTCGCGTGTCGCCTTCTGATTGCGCCGCTCTGCCGCATGACACGTGTCACCTTCTGATTGTGCCGACATCGTACGCGTGGTCAAACCGCGTAGACCAGATACGCGTGCTGGCGTCGCGACGCCAGGCACTTCAGCGTCGCGACGCCAGAAGCCGATTTTCCCTATAAATTCAGGCATTCTTCACTTCATTTGGTGTGATTTCCTTGGGATTTTTCCTCTGATTTCATAGGAAGCATTTAGTTTTGTAATATTAAAATTATGTATTTTTATTTTTAGCTTTTATTACAGCTTTTTATTTATTTACTTTATTTTTTGTAGTTAAATTTCCGCTGGGGTAAAAGGTGAAACTTTTAATATAATTATCTAGGTAAATCTCACTTAATTATAATTTATAAATTATAATTTAACCGGATTAATTAATGGCAGACTTTATTACCGCCTATATGGTCGGTCTAAATATAAATTACTTTACCGCCTATATGGCTGGTCTTTATGTGACAGATAATTACCGCCTATATGGCTGGTGTAATTGGACTAAATGGATTACCGCCTATATGGCTGGTTTTAAATGTTTAACATTATTAATCCTGAGAAAACAGAACATAAAATAATTTATATTTTATAATAAGTGAGATTCCTAGATAAGAAATATTAAATGTGGATCCTCTAACCCCAGCATTTATTTTATTCTAGGGAAGTGATGAAACACAATATTATGGGTAATTCTTTAGTTTGTTTATTGAGTCTAAAGCTTAATACTTCTTGTTGTCTGATCACCAATAAGATTGATGTGGTAAACTTAAAATGAACTAGACATAGGGATTTTAAGTTTCAGCCTTAGATTCAATAGCCCACGATCTTCCTTGAAGATAGATAACCCTTTAATAGAATTCCTTACATGATAGACATATGCCTGTCGGACGGGGGTAGCCATAATTGGAACTTAATCTTAATGAATCCAGGTAATTTGGTTGACATAGACATATGGTTCAATTGGGTTATACTGGGTATTTGCGTCTGACCATCGACATAGGCTTTTGCATATTTTCGTGTTCCAGGTTAGCAATCTGATTTATTACACATAAATAAGAGAATCAATTCATCTTTATAATAATATTGTGTGGAGTCACGACCCTAGATCTTTGAGTCTTTTCTTTTATTTTCCTTAGTATTTTCTTTTGAGTCTGTTTTTATTTTAATTAGCAAATCCACATTCAACCAACCAAAAGCAATCAATTCCATTCTCCCTATAATTAGATACTTGTAAATAAATAGTATCAATAATTAATAACAACAGTAGGAATTAAGTCCTCGTGGGATCGATATTCTTATACTACTTGAACGATACGTGCGCTTGCGTTATACGTGTGTGTTTACGCCGGTCAAGTTTTTGGCGCCGTTGCCGGGGACTTATTTTTCTTGAGTTATTAATTTTGAAGCTATCTAATTTACTTGTATCTAATTTTCTTTATTTTTATCTGTAATTTTATTTATTTCTCTTGTTTTCAGGTGATTGAAAAATGGAACATCACTGGGAGATTGAGAGATCATGAGCTTTACTAGAAGATGCACCCCAAATCTGGGAGCAACGGTCCGGTTTTCTGAGGCCTATTGTCGAGCCCAACAACTATCACTGGATGTCAGAATCAAGCAATACTACATTTGCTGATCAGAACGAAATAGGGAGATGTGTAATTTGTGATGGTAACCACTCGAGCGATCAATGCATATACTTTTCAGAGTGGCAGAATTATTAGAATCATTTAAGGTACGAAGAACCATCATATTTTCCTTCTTATCCACCAGCTACCTACGATCTTCATCAACAATCAGAACCATTAGAAGAAGATCAGATGATTGACATGCTCAAAGATTGGTTCAAGAAACGAGACGAAGAGTTGGATACGATGATTGAAACATACCAGAATCAACTCGAAAGTATTCAGAGACAATCAGAATTCATTCAGAGATTGACAGATCAGACGAGACAATTAACAGAAAACCAGAGCTAAATACCTCATGGACCATTTTCAGATGACACTGTTGAAGCCTTCAAGTACCAAGCATTTCATGATGACACTTTAGCAGAAGAGGAGGATGAGCAGTATCAGGAACCAGAGGTATCAGTTCAGAAATCCGAACCGATAAAATCTCGATTTGATTTTTATTATTCTGACTCTGACGAAGATGAAGCTGAGTTGTTTGTACCAACTGCACCAACAACAATTGAGGATGGAACTCTGTATCCTTAAAATGAAGATCTTGGAGCATCCATTGCATTGATGTTTGAAGAAGATCTACCTGAACCATTCATTTCAGTCATATCAGATGATGAAGACCTAAAATCAGACATATCTTTACATCCTCAGGTTGACACTTATGAAGCATGTTTTTCACAGATGACAGATGAAGAACTGAACGCAGAAATCCTAAAATACATATGTGAAGAAAAGGTAGAGCAAGAAACAGAGCAAATGGAGGAGCAATTGTCAGACCAAATTGAAGATCCAGAGCATTCAGGCGAAACATCACTGTTTTGAGGAGTATAATTTAGAGATATCACCCAGAAGCTTGACAGAATGGAACTTCCATTCCAAGTCAAGCACCATACGAGACCTCATGATTTTCTTTCTTTCTTTTCAGGAATCACTGGAGCAATAAAGATTAAAAAGGTGGCACGAGCACTGAATGAGACAAAACTCTTTTTACCACCTTACCGTTGGGAGAGACCCTTCAAAAGCAATGCTCACGGGATTGTCTTTAATCGGACATCCAAAACGACGCTAAAACCTCATTGACAGATAGATTTCAGTCACGTCTGGCTGAAGACGAAAAAATTTAGCGCTAGCAGGGAGGCAACCCATGTAATTTTTTGTAATTTCTGTTTCATATTTTATGTATACATGTTGTAGATTTTTTTGTGTTATTTTTATAGGGAAAAACACAAACGGAGCATTTTAAGACAGAAGGAATGATGTTTGGCAATCACAAAGATGAGAACCAATTCATTAGCGATGGCTGAGTAAGGAATGAAATCTTGAGACGCATCCTAATGGATTTATATACCAAACGAGTGGCGTATTGCGTACACAATTCCGCTACCTTAATTATTGCTTGGATTTGCTTTTCTGTTGTAATTATCTTTATTTTCATAAACAGGATCCAGACTTTTTGACCTTTCACGATTTCTTTTGTTGTTTAGCTAACAATCGTCCTTTGAAAGAAATTAGTGCTATTATTACTCACCCTTTTCAGGTTCTATAAATCCAACTCATCATTGCACTTTTGAAGACATCCAAAGTAAAACATGGAAGCCACTTCAAGAAGACGAGTTGAAAACATCTGTGTGTTTTGCGGTACTAGTGTTGGTACTAAGCCACAATACGTAGAAGCAGCACATGAATTGGGTCGAGTCTTAGCTGCAAGGAATATGCACTTAGTATATGGTGGAGGCAATCTTGGACTAATGGGGATCGTTTCAAAGGCCGTACAGGAAGGAGGCAGTCACGTTATGGGAATCATCCCAAAACCCTTGGCGGAGGCAGATCTTATTGGACCATCAAACGGATAGGAACTTATTGTGCCAGGTATGTCCGAAGCGACTAGTGGAAATGATTAATCGTTTTGATTCTTTTATTGCTTTGCCAGGTGGCTTGGGCACATTGAGGAAAATTCTTATAGTGTAATCTTGGGCGAACTTGAACATACACCAGAAACCGCTTGGACTGTACAACGTTGATGGATTTTATGATTTTCTTTGTGTGTTTCTTGATGATGCCCAGAGAAATGGGTTCGTGTCAAAACCTTTAAAAGAACTCATCTTTACTGCCAGAACTGCTCCGGATCTAATTGACCAAATCTTAGCCTATGAACCACAAGTTGACCCTATCCTTTCAAAGATAAATTGGTCTGAGGACGATCGTGGTAAGAGGCGTCGGATTAATCTGGATCTTAACCTTTAATTTCCTGTAAAATTTCAGCTAACCAGGTATTATCTTCTAAACTCTTCTTCTAGTGTTTAAGACATTGGGGACAATGTCTCATTTAGGTTTGGGGGAGGGAATTAGTTGATCAGTACCTTGTTTTTAGTTTGTGTGTTGTTTTTGTTTTTAGTCCAAAATTTTGTTTCGAAAATACAAAAAAATTGAAAATTTTTCAAAAATTACAAAAATATTTTGTGTTTTTAGTTTGACTAAAAAGATGAATTGGTAGAGATAGCTGTGTGTAAGGAGTTTTCACTCCTGAGACGTATTTCAAACCTATTTTCGAAACAAGTTAATTTTCGTTTATTTCCTTTTGAATTATTTAATTTGTGAATTCTCCATAAAACTGACTAAAATGGATCTTCATATGCTCAGTTGACAGATATTATCAATATACATGGAAACATACGGACATGAGCTAAAATTGAAAAGTTTGTAATATTCAGTGCTGTAGTTTAATTAGAGGAAGCATCTCAAAAAGTGATGGAGTAAAAAAAAAAAATCTGAGATCCGAGTTATTAAGTCTGTAAGGGTGTTTTAACACCTAGTGCCCTAAAGCCAACTGGTTTGGGAGTCACTGGCCCAACACTCGCTACATGGATCAAGATGTTGCAATATATATATATATATTTGAAGTCTGAGTAATTAAGTCCGTAGGGGTGTCTTAACACCTGGTGCCCTAAAGCCAACTGGTTTGGGAGCCACCGACCCAACACTCGCTACATAGATGGAAAGATTGTATATAAATAAAAAAAAATCAAAAATCAAAGAAAAAAAAATCAGAAAAATCCAAAAAATTATTTCATTGTTACAAAAAGGTGTGAAATCTGATAGAACTTTAGGACAAAAATATTACTCTCTTATCAACTACACTTGTGACTGTTGTGGGCAAAAATAAGTTGATTAATATTTTGTTGGCTGTGTATATGAAGAATGGTAAATATAATAAGAGAATTTACTTATTCAGTAATTTAGAAAGAAAGAAAACATCTAGTAACTTGGATTACAAGTTTCACTTGTTTAGTCACTAACTTCTTTATTCTCTTGTCTTTTTGCTTTTGTGTGCATTAGTTTTACTACATTTTTACTATTGTAAAATGTTTGTGGGTATCATTGCTGTAAACCCTCACGAGACTACAACTCGTCCACTAGGGACACCTAGGGGTTTAAAGGCTTGTTGCATATGCTAAATGCAACCGTGATCCCTACGAAATTGGCTTATCTTAATTTTATTTTGTTATTTTATGTTTTGCTCGAGGACTAGCAAAATGTTAGGTTTGAGGGTGTGATGAGTGATATTTATATCACTATTTCCCACTCATCTAACCTAATATTTTGTATAGTTTCTCGGGTTTTGTGAACGTTTTGATGTGTTTTGTGTTATTTTGCAGATAAATAAAGTTGGGAAAGCATAGGAAGCAATTTGGGGCCAAAATAGAGAAAAAATGACAAAAGGGGCATTTTCGTAATTTTCAGCATCGCGATGCCAAGACCTCCAGCGTCACGACGCCTAACGTGTTCCGGTCATGCTAACGTGCGCCGAGGGACATGTGTCAGAATCTGAGAAATTAGACTTGCTAACGTGCATCGGATTTTGCTAACGTGCGCCGATCTTGCTAACGTGCGCCGGCTGCCACGTGTCATCATCACAGAAGATCTGCTAAAATACGCCGGCTACCACGTGTCGAAATCTCATTGGACCAAAGCAAGCGCGTGCCACGTGTCAATCTCTCATTGGATCGAATATTGGACAAATCACATGTTGCCCCGTGTCGACCTCTCATTTGACCGATCCTAAGCGCGTGCCACGTGTTAACTTTTCATTGGACCGAAAAGCCAACCAATTACCGTGCGTCGCGTGTCGCCTTCTGATTGCGCCGCTCTGCTGCGTGACACGTGTCACCTTCTGATTGTGCCGACATCGTACGCGTGGTCAAACCGCGTAGACCAGATACGCGTGATGGCGTCGCGACGCCAGGCACTTCAGCGTCGCGACGCCAGAAGCCGATTTTGCCTATAAATTCAGGCATTCTTCACTTCATTTGGTGTGCTTTCCTTGGGATTTTTCCTCTGATTTCATAGGAAGCATTTAGTTTTTTAATATTAAAATTATGTATTTTTATTTTTAGCTTTTATTACAGCTTTTTATTTATTTACTTTATTTTTTGTAGTTAAATTTCCGCTGGGGTAAAAGGTGAAAATTTTAATATAATTATCTAGGTAAATCTCACTTAGTTATAATTTATAAATTATAATTTAACCGGATTAATTAATGGCAGACTTTATTACCGCCTATATGGTCGGTCTAAATATAAATTATTTTACCGCCTATATGGCTGGTCCTTATGTGACAGATAATTACCGCCTATATGGCTGGTGTAATTGGACTAAATGGATTACCGCCTATATGACTGGTTTTAAATGTTTAACATTATTAATTCCTGAGAAAGTAGAACATAAAATAATTTATATTTTATAATAAGTGAGATTCCTAGATAAGAAATATTAAATATGGATCCTCTAACCCCCAGCATTTTATTTTATTCTAGGGAAGTGATGAAACACAATATTATGGGTAATTCTTTAGTTTGTTTATTGAGTCTAAAGCTTATTATTTCTTGTTGTCTGATCACCAATAATATTGATGTGGTAAACTTAAAATGAACTAGACATAGGGATTTTAAGTTTCAGCCTTAGATTCAATAGCCCACGATCTTCCTTGAAGATAGATAACCCTTTAATAGATTTCCTTACATGATAGACATATACCTGTCGGGCGGGGGTAGCCATAATTGGAACTTAATCTTAATGAATCCAGGTAATTTGGTTGACATAGACATATGGTTCAATTGGGTTATACTGGATATTTGCGTCTGACCATCGACATAGGCTTTTGCATATTTTCGTGTTCTAGGTTAGCAATCTGATTTATTACACATAAATAAGAGAATCAATTCATCTTTATAATAATATTGTGTGGAGTCACGACCCTAGATCTTTGAGTCTTTTCTTTTATTTTCCTTAGTATTTTCTTTTGAGTCTTTTTTTATTTTAATTAGAAAATCCACATTCAACCAACCAAAAGCAATCAATTCATTTCTCCCTATAATTAGATACTTGTAAATAAATAGTATCAATAATTAATAACAATAGTAGGAATTAACCGGCGTAAACACACACGTATAACGCAATCGCACGTATCGTTCAAGTAGTATAAAAATATCGATCACACGATGACTTAATTTCTACTGTTGTTATTAATTATTGATACTATTTATTTACAAATATCTAATTGATGGAGAAGAGAATGATTGCTTGATTGATTTGGTTGATTGTAGATTTGCTAAATAAATAAATAAATAAAAAGACAAAAGAAAATACTAAAGAAAATAACAAAAGACACAAAGATCTATTGTTGTGAATCCTTCTAATATCTTTTAAAATATGAAGTGATTATTTTATGTTTGTGTAATAAATCAGTTTACTAACCTGGAACACTAAATTATGCAAAAGCCTATGTCGATGGTCAGACGCAAATACCCAGTTTAACCCAATTGAACCATATGTCTATGTCAACCAAATTATCTGGATTCATTAAGTTTAAGTTCCAATTATAGCTACCCCCGCCCGACAGGTATATGTCGATCCTGTAAGGAAATCTATTAAAGGGTTATCTATCCTCAAAGAAGATCGTGGGCTATTAAGTCAAAGGCTGAAACCTAAAATCCCTATGTCTAGTTCATTTTAGATTTACCACATCAATCTTATTGGTGATCAGACAACAAGAAGCATTAAGCTTAAGACTTAATAAGTAAATCTTTAAATTACCCAAACTATAAAAATAACCCCTTATAAACCGGTGATATTAGAATTCATCACAACCGCAGATAACTAACACATAACTATGGCTAGTAAAAACTTAAAAGTAAAAGACATAAAGTAAAAATACTGAAAAGTAAAAGACATAAAGTAAAAGCTGAAAAGTAAAATAAAATGCTAAGGTAAAAGGAATTACTTTTACTATTTACTATTTTAGATATCTCCCATAAAATAATATATAAACTTGTGATAATATTACCAACCGACCAATCTGGCGGTATCTTTTATTAGTCAGGTATAAACCAGATAAAAATGAATTACCAACCGACCAATCTGGCGGTATCCTTTTTAAGTCAATATTTTAAATAGTGAATATATTATTTTTAAGGGAGATTGATCTAAATAGTAACAGTAAAAGAATTACCTTCCACCATAGCTGGGGAAGTTACCTCCTCATGGTGAATAGTAAAAACTGTAAAAAGTAAAAAAGTAAATTACTATATTAACAAAACGTAATTAAAATTATTTACAAAACTAAAAACTAAAAAAAAAACTAAAAACTAAAAGAAACTAGAGAGAGAAACTCTCTCTTTACATCAAAAGATGAGAGAGAGTGGTACAACTAAAACTGAAATTTGAAGCTCTATTTATAGGCCTCGGTAGGCTTCCAGCGTCGCGACGCCAGGGCCTTTGGCGTCGCTACACCAGATTCTGTCGACGTGGCACGCTCTGGTTCGTCGGTTTGCAGATTCTGGATAAGCTGATAATGTGACACGTGGCAGAGTGGTTGTGCTTCAATTATTGTGACACGTGGCGGCTTCTGATTGGTCGATGAGATTCTTATCTGCCACGTGTCAGATAAGATTAGATACTCAATGATTGATGATGACGTGGTGGTGACGTGGCGACAAGTGGGAAAGAGACTGTCGGCACCGTAGGATTTCGACACGTGGCACTTCCTGATTGGCTGATGATGACATGGCGGTGAGGTGGCAGTTTGACTTGGTCAACCTGGTGATGTGGCTGATGACATGGCAATGACGTGGAGTGACACGTGGTGATGGCGACTGTCGGCATCGTAGGATGCTGACACGTGGCACGACGCATGTTAGCAGATCGACTGTGATGGTGACACGTGGCACGGCGCACGTTAGCAAAATCAAACTTTTCTCAGATTTTGACACGTGGACCAGGCGCACGTTAGCACTGTTCGGCGCACGTTAGGCGTCGCGCCACTCAAGGTCTTGGCGTCGCGACACGGGAAATTACCAAAATGCCATTTTCGTCCAATTTTCACTGTTTTGGCCCAAATCACCTCCAGAATGTCCTGAAACTTTATTTATCTATAAAATAACACAAAACACATCAAAATATTCACAAAACTCAAGAAACTATACGAAATATTAGGTTAAATGAGTGGGAAATAATGATAGATTTACCACTCATCATTAATACATTCCAGAATTTCACCATCTAGTTCTCTATCAGTCATGTTGGTGATGCATGCTTCAAGTTTGTCAGTGGAAAGTTCATTTCATCTGTGTTCTGGATGATACTATCTATTACATCAAGTCTAAAACATTCCTCCTCATTTTCGTCATTCGGGAATTTCATGGCTTTGAAAACATTGAATGTTACTTCTTGGTCCTGCACCCTCATGGTTAGTTCACCTTTTTGCACATCAATAATGGTTCGACCTGTAGCCAAGAATGGTCTCATGAGGATGATGGGTACGTCTTTGTCTTCCTTCATGTCAAGAACAATGAAATCTGCTGGGAAAATGAATTTGTCGACTTTGACCAGCACATCTTCCACTACACCTCTCAGAAATATGAGCGATATATCAGCAAGTTGTAGAGTAACTAAGGTGGGCTTTGCTTCTCCAATCTGTAGTTTCCTGTAAATAGACAAAGACATCAAGTTAATACTAGCACCTAAATCACACAAAGCCTTTCTGAAGTAATGTTCGCCTATGGTGCAAGGGATGGTGAAACTGCCAGGATCATTCAACTTTGGGGGAAGCTTCCTCTGAATGATTGCACTGCATTCTTCTGTCAATGATATTCTCTCGTAATCTCCCAATCTTCCTTTTCGTGACAGAATATCTTTCATGAATTTGACATAGCTTGGCATTTATTCCAACGCTTCTGAAAATGGAATGTTGATATGCAGCTTTTTGAAGATCTACATGAATCGAGCAAATTTTTTATCCAGTTTGTGTTTCTGGAGACACTGTGGAAAAAGTGGAGGTGGAGTAAATCTTTCTCGATAATTTTCTTTTGCCTATTTTTTCTCCATATGTGGATCTGCTTCACTGCTTTCTTTTGGAACTTCCTCAGTAGATGCCTCGACTCCAACATCTTTGTTGATTTCAGTACCATTTTTGAAAGTGATGGCTTGACATTGCTCATTCACTCTGTTCATTTGATTTGGCTATGTGTTACTAGGAAGGGTACATTGCGGTCTGTAACTCTGAGCATTGGCCAGCTGTCCCAATTGATTTTCCAGTGCCTTTATAAGAGCTGATTGGTTTTGAAACATAGCATTGTATGATGTAGCTTGATTTTGAAGTACAACTGCTAAAGTGTCGTATTTTGCTTCTTGCTTTTTCAACTGGGCAAACACTTCTGCTATTCCTGGTTTTTTTCCATACTTTTGGCCTTTGTTCTGTTGTTGGAATCCTGGTGCTGGATTGTTCATTTTACTTGAATTGTTGTTCAATGTGGAATTGGGATGATTCCTCCAACCTGGGTGTAGGTATTGGAATATGGATTATTTCAATGTCTGTTGAAATTGTTGACATAGTTTGCAGTCTCATCATGTTGGTTGTAAGATTCTGCCTCTGGTGCTCCTCCATATGGTGAACTTGTGGATCCAGCATTACCTTGCATGCTAAGAGTTTCCATGAATTTACATATCTGATCCAGCTTGGCCTTAATTACCGTGTTGGCTCATACTTCGTTGATTCCTGCTATTCGTTGGATCATGCTCATTTCTGTTGGCCACAATGAATTATTGTTGGCCATTTCTTTAATTAAGTCTCAGACATGATCTTCTCCTTTTGCCATTAAAACTCCTCCAGCAGCAGCATCTATTGTAGTTCTCATTAGTCCAGAAAGTCCATTGAGAAGGTTTGGACTTGTAGCCATTTTACAATCTCACAGTGATGACATTTTCGGAGCAATTCCTTGTATCTTTCCCAAGCTTCGTAGAGGGATTCTGAGTCATGTTGCATAAAAGATGTGATGTCGTTCCACAGCTTTGCTATTCTGGTTGTGGGAAAATATTTTGCAAGGAATTTGGTGGGAAGAGTGTTCCAAGTTGTGATAAAACCTGCTGGTAGTGAATGTAGCCAAGCCTTAGCTCTCTTTCAAAGAATATGGGAACACTCACAGACGCATTGCTTCTTCTACCACTCGGTTGTAATTGATTGTGCCACAAACTTCCAGGAAGTTGCAGATGTGGGCATTAGGATCTTCGGTTGCACTTCCTCCAAAATGAACTGATTGCTATATCATATGAATGCATGTTTTGATGTCACATGCATTTGATGGTAATGGTGGAAGTACAATGCATGATATTAAGCCATCAACCACCAGAATAGTTCTGTCTCGAATGGGAATTGGTGGTGCAACTTCTAAAAGTTCATATTCTTGATTGTTTATGTTGATTAGTGCTTCTTGGCCTTCTCACATTTCCCTTCTCGATTGTCTGATTGTTCTTTCAATTTCTGGGTCAACCAGACGGATTTCCAAGCTTCTGCTTCTTCTCATGTAGTGTCTGAGAACCCGAAACACAAGAAAACAAAATAATAAGTAAAAACAAATTAGACACAAGTAAAGTATCTAACCCCAAAATTAATAATAAAAGATAAATAAGTCCCCGGCAATGGCGCCAAAAAACTTGATCGGTGAAATCACACACGTAACGCAAGCGCACGTATCGCTCAAGTAGTATAAAATGAATCGATCCCACGAGGACTTAATACCAATGCTATTAATTTATTGAAGTTAAATGTCTACGAGTATCTAATTAATTGATTGTTGGCTGAATGATGATTTTTATCTAAAACAAGTAAATAAAACAGTGCGAAAGTAAATTAAAGGGAAATTCAATATTATAAAGCTATCTAGGGTTGTGAATCCTTCCAATATCTTTTAAAGATGGAGTGATTATCTCATGTTTGTGCAATATATCAGTTTATTAACCTGGAACACGAAAATATGCAAAAGCCTCTGTCGATGGTCAGATGCAAACACCCAAAGTAACCCAATTAATCATATGTCTATGTTAACCAAGTTACATGAATTCATTAAGATTAAGTTCCAATTGTCGCTACCTCCGGCCGACAGGTATATGTCTATCCTGGAAGGAAATCTACCTTAAGTGAAATTTACCCTAAGGTGAGATCGTGAGCTATTGAGTCTAAGGCTGAAACCTAAAATCCCTTCGTCAAGTTCATTTTAAGTTTACCATATCAATCTTATTAGTGGTCAATTAATAAGAAGCATTAAGATTATGACTCAATAAATAAACCAATATATTACCCAAGATATAAAATAACCAACTTATAAACTAGTGATATTGGAATTCATCACAACCCTAGATAAGGTATTTAGTTACAACACATATCTAGGATTATTAAAGACATAAATAAATAAAACAACATAAAACAAACTTGAAAATAAAAAGGGTAAAATAAAATAATAAAATAAAATGATGGGGTTAGAGGATCCAATATTACCTCTAATTTAAAAATCTCCCTTATTATAATATATAAATTTGCATGACATTACCAACCGACCATATATGCGATATCCTGATTAAGTCAGATTTTTAATTAATTCCAACCGACCATAAAGGCGGTATCCAATTAAGTCAGGTTAAAATTAATTTAATTAAGTCCAACCAACCATAAAGGCGATATCTCATTAAGTCAGGTTTTAAGATAATTTATCTATTATAATTAAGGGAGATTAATCTAAATTATAATAATAAAAGTTTTACCTTTCACCCTAGCAGAAAGAAGTTACCTACTAATACTTTAAAGTAAAACAAAGAAACATTTATTGTGTAAAATAAAAATTAAATACAAGAAAGCTGTAAATAAACAAATAAGATATTATTTTCTTAGTATTCTTAAGGAAATCCCCAGAAGAAAGTATGAATTTTTCAAATGAATTCGGCCTCAATTTATAGGTAAATTTTGACTCTGCGTGTCGTGATGCATGAAGCTTGCGCGTCGCGACGCGCTTTAATGCTTGACATGTGGAATGCGACTTTGACGAGATGTTGACACATGGCACGCGGCTGTCAACAGCTCAATTATTGGCTCGGTGTCGCGTCACGTGAAGGCTTGGCGTCGCGATGCTGACGCCATGCTGATGCAAAGGATGACACATGTCGGTAGGCTCAATTATTGCGATGACGTGGCGATGACGAGTGTTGGCAGCATAGTAACTGAGGCACGTCGCGATGCGTAAGGTTTGCGCTTCGCGACGCGAAATTCCATTTTTCCCTTTTTTGTCCGTTTTTCGCCGTTTTAGTCCTGATTTGATTCCATTAATTCCTGAAATCTTATTTATCTACAAAATAACACAAAACTCAAGAAATTATAAGAAATATTAAGTAAAATGGGCAGTAAATATTGATATATTTTCCGCTTATTAGTTAGCATGCTTGACTCCAAGATCCAATCTTGATTCTAATGCTAGCAAGCTTCACTCCAAGATCCAATCTTGATTTCTCCTAATTGAAATATTGTAGAGATCTCACAAAGCTTCTCTAAACACTTCTCTAACTTAGACTAATTTCTCCAATTCTTGCTTGTATTTAGCTTTCTCAAGCTTTAGCTTTGATTTATTAAAGCCTTCCTAAAGCTTGCTATTTATAGCAAAACTTAGGCAATTTTTAATTAATAAAAGTTGTAATCAACTTTTATGTGGGCTTAATCTAATTTTTCCAAATATGTATAATTAGGTGTGATTAATATCCATTGTCTACCACTTTGATTTAATCTAATTAAATCAAGACAAGGATTAGGAAATAGATTAATTCAATGTTTGCCACTTTGATTTAATCCAATTAAATCAAGCCAAAATCATCTATTATTACATACTTATAATTACCATAATATCCTCTAATGGTATAGATAATTATGATTTTACAATTTAGCCATTGTGTAATTATTGAATTAATCTAATTAGGTCAAAGTAAATAACCAATGTTATCCAATAACACTTGATTATATTGGTTGATAATTATAATATCAAATATTATCTTTATCAAAATTAATCGGCTACCCAAGTGCTCAACGAGTACACTTATATTGGGACTCTCTAAGTTCAGACACATTTGTGATATAAGCCTAGCTAAAATGTATGCAATTCGGCCACCTCCGAATTCGCGAAGAACACGAACGACCTTTCTAAACTATACAAGTCGAGGTCATTACATATGTTTAACAATCCCTTCGTCGTAGGCTATCCAAGTTGTGCTTAGGAAACATAGAAAACACCGTCAAGTTTTCGAGGTGCACATCTCATGTTGACATGTCCATGATTCTTCATAACTGATGCGATCCACCTTAGGTGATCTACTTTGGCCAAAGCTTTAAGAATCGTGACTTTACTCACATGGATACCTAAACCCCTTATGGTACATATACGGGCCGACGAATCCTATCTTACTTCGCACTTGACTACAGAGTGCATCGGTGCACACCAACGAACATCTAGAAGCCAGACCATGAGAGGTTTCTGACATACATGGCATCAAAGTGTGGAGGATCTCACACAAAATTAATATTATCCATTAGTCAAAGGATTACATATGCTACTCGACTCGAGGAGATTCCTATTGATGGTGGTGTGTACTTCCAACTATTAAGAATCACCTGTGAGTTATTCAGTATTCGGTCCAACCAATACCCACATGTCTATACGAGTTTCCAAAACTCATGATACATCGGGTTAAACCATTGTAACTCCAGGTTCCAATATACGACATGTGCAAGTCTTATAGGTTATAAGAATTCGACCATATTCCAAAACCAACGAGTATGAATATATATACTTTAAGAATAATTTACAATAATAATACTTATCCCAATGTCGGACCACCTAGTGTCCAGTATTACTACAAGACTATTCTAAGGTCGATGTCATTCTTGGTATATCTATACATCAATCTAATATGCATAATGACAATACCATTTATAAGGTATGAAATGAAAATGTAGTTATTTTATTAATAAATAATAAAATGTACAATACATCATTCAGATTGGCACTCCAAGCACCAACTCCAACAAACTCCCACTTGTATAGTGCCAATTTGGATGGTATCGCAGTCCCATCTCATCCACATGTTTATCGAATAACTTAGGAGATAAGGCCTTTGTAAGCGGGTTTGCTATGTGGTCTAGTCCTTGAACCTTCAAGACCACTATGTCTTTACGTTCAATAATCTCTCTAATTACGCAATATTTTCTTTCCACGTGCTTAGACTTGGAATATGTCCTCGGCTCATTAGCCTGCACAATGGCTCCACTATTATCACAGTACAATGGGATCGAATGCGTAATACTAGGCATATCGCCAAGTTTTGTGATAAAATTTCTAATCCATAAAGCATATTTAACAACTTATGAAATCGCTATAAATTTTGTCTCAGTGGTGGAATCAGCTGTTGAGCCTTGCTTTGAACATCGCCAACTAATCACACCACCGTTAAGGGTAAATACGTATCCTGATGTAGATTTTCTATCATCTGGATCACCCTAGAAGTCGGAGTCTATATAACCCTTAACTTGTAGCTCATCTTCTCCATATATCAGAAACTTATCCCTAGTACCCTTAAGATATTTCATGATATGTTTCACGGCTGTCCAATGATCATTACCTGGATCAGATTGATACCGGCTAGTCACACTGACGCCAAAACTAATGTCAGGTCTTGTACATAGCATAACATACATTATGCTTCCAATACAATAAGCATATGACAAGTTAGAAATTCTAACTCTTTCTTCCTCAGTTTGAGGTGCCATTTTCTTAAAAAGATTATGACATATCGGAAATGTACATTTGCTGCCTTGTAGTTGGTAAAACCGTACATTTCTAACATCTATGTACGTCGATTGCAACAACCCTATAAGCTTCGTAACTCTATCCCGGTAGAGCCTTATACCTAGTATATCTGAAGCTTCACCCATATCTTTAATAGATAAGTTCTTGCAAATGTAGGCTTTTACACTTTGCATCAATCCTATATCATTTCCTATGATTAAAATGTCATCTACATACAAGACTAGGAAAACTATCATGCTCTCACTCAATTTCTTATAAACATATGGTTCTTCCCATTCTTAAGGAATCCAGATAATCTAATTATCTTATCAAAATAATGATTCCAGCTTTGGGATGCCTGTTTAAGTCCATATATAGACTTTTGGAGCTTACAAACCAAGTTTGAAGTCTCACTGGATACGAAACCCTCTGGTTGTTCCATATAGATATCATTCTCAATGAATCCATTTAGGAAATCAGTTTTCACATTCATCTGCCATATCTCATAATCGTGATATGCATCAATGACTAAAAGAATCCTAATGGATTTTAGCATAGCTACTGGTGAAAAAGTTTCCTCATAGTCAATCTCAGGACGTTGAGTGTAACCTTTCGCTATCAGTTAAGCATTAAAGGTTTCCACATTTCCATCGGGCCCATACTTCCTTTTGTAAACCCATTTACATATTATAGGTTTAACTCATTCATGAAGTTCAATAAGTCTCAGACTTGATTGTCATGCGTAGAATCCATATCAGATTTCATGACTTTCTACTATTTTCCCGAATCGATATCCAATATCACTTCCTTATACGTAGTCAGATTTGTTTCCTCCAAGAGGAAAACATCAAGACTCATATCAGATGTTAAAAATAATCTCTAATGAGGCATTGATATTCTATTTGACTTACGTAGAACTTGTGTTGTAGATCATTCTCCTAGTTGGATCTCTGGTTCCTTAGTTGGGATCAAACTCATCAAGTTCAATCTCTCTACAATTCCCACTTCTCTCGAAAATTACTTTTCAAGAAAAGTGGCAAAATGAACAACAAATACATTTCATTGCTTGGAATCGTAGAACTGATATCTCATGAAATTATCAGGATATCCAACGAACCTACATTTATACCATCTGGGTGCTAGTTTATCCCAATGCGCAACTCTAATATATGCAGGAGAACCCCAAATCTTTAAATACCTAAGACTTAGATTTTTACCGAACCATATCTGATAGGGGGTCGTAGAAACAGCTTTCGATGGAACTCTATTAAGTACGTGGGCAATAGTAAGTAAAGCGTAACCCCAAAGGTAATAAGGAATATTTGTATAGCTCATCATTGTTCGCACCAATAAAGTACGATTTCTACGCTCAGATACACCATTGTGTTGAGGTGTTCCTTGTGGGCTATATTGGGCAAGAATTCCATTCTCCCTTAAATAATTTATGAATTCTTTACTCATATATTCACTGCATCTATCTGATCTAAGACACTTGATAATTTACTGGTTTGTTTTTCTACTTCGTTTCAGAATATTTTGAACTTGTCAAATATTTCCGATTTATGTCCCATCAAATAGACATATCCATATCTAAACTTATCATCCGTGAAAGTCACGAAGTATGTTGAACCATTATGAGCGACATGATTTAATGGACCACACATATCACTGTGTATTATCTCCAATCAATCTCCAGCACGGTGTCCAACACCAAGAAATGAAGCCTTTGTCATCTTCCATTGGATGCATGACTCCTAAATTTGGATAGGCGTCTAACACCTAGTGGCCCAATCTCATATGCCATAATTCAGTATTATTTATTTCAGATTTTCTACTTGTATTTTCCTCTCATTAAAGACATCTATATATGTTTCCAAAAAATAGTGACCATTTGATAAAGAACATTCACATTTCAATAAATTATCTTTATTATATAAATATAAAGTTTCATCCTTAATGTTTATTTTATATCCCTCTTTATCTAATATTGACATTGGTATTATTTATCTAATAAGTGAGGGTACATAATAACAATCTTGTAAATTTAATTTACAACCATTGAGGAGATCTAAAACAACCATTCCTACGGCTTTAACGTCCAATGTCTCGCCATTGCCAACTCTAAGTTGGATCTCCCCTTTATTTAGCCTTCTTTTTACCCATTACCTGCAGAGAGTTGCAAATATGAGTGGAACTGTCAATGTCTAACTCCCATCCACTATTTGGATCTAAGGCTAATGAGATGTCAATAATTGGAAAAATATAAAGCGTACCTAAGGGTCCTGCTTTTCCTATCAGCTCTGGACAGTCCTTCTTCCAGTGTCCAGACTTCTTGCAATATAGATATTGATCACAAGTTATTTGTGGTTTTGCGCATTTGCACTTCTTGGAGTTCTTCTTTGCAATCTTCTTCTTCCCTATCTTTATTTTATTTGACTTCCCAGAAGTCTTTGAAGAGTCAGCTCCACCATGGAGGTACAATATGGGGTTGCCTTTCTTCAAATCATGCTCCGTTGTGTGTAACATATTATGAAGTTCTTCGTAGCTAGCTTGCATCGGGTGCATATTGAAGTTTAATACAAAGCCAACTTAAGAACCAGACAAAGAAGACATAATCAAATTACGACCCAGTCGTTCATCAATCACAATGCTCTGTCATTCCAGGTATCGAATCTGGTCGATCATGTTCAAAACATGAATGCTAACAACTCATCCATCCTTGAGTTCAGCACAGAACAATTCCTTAGATCTTTGATAAAGTTCGATCTCTTGATTTGCCTCGAACAACTCATTGAGTGTTAGCATGATGCTCCAAGCATCCGGTACTTCAATGTACCGTCTCAGCAAATTTGGAACCATCGATCCTAAAATGTAGGATTTCACCTTAAGGTTATCATACTTCCATCTATTAAAAGTTTCTCGCTCTTTTGGAGTGGAGTCATGATCGATTTCAACATGCAGTGGATTGACAATGACATAAGTCAACTTTTCAAACTCCAAGATAAGGCGTATATTCATTTCCATTAGAAATAGTTCTCGGCTCCTTTTAGTTTATTGGTATCCAAAAGTCTCATCAATGGATTAACGACAATCATCTACAAGACAACATCTCAAATAGTAGCAGAACAATTTTCATTTCAAAATAATAACACTAATTAATTATGGAATTTTAAATCTATTTTATGTCATCCCACTACTTTACAAAATTCTGTAATCTCCTTTAACTAAAAAATAGAAATTTGACTATCAAAATTTCATAGCGGGAAGTGGATCCCATGACATTTACTCAAGCCTCACACTAATGAAGATATTAGCCTTTATAAACTCATTAGGTAGATCTCCAAGGTCAATCACTTCATGTGACTCATAGTTTGGTACTGAACCGTTTCTTATCCTCACACTAATGACGATATTGGATTAAGACGTGTTCTAGTTGTATACTTGTCAATGTGCACTAATGAGCTTCATATGTACATCCTCACACTAATGATGATATTGTGTGACTGCGTTAACTCATCACGCTACATCTAATATTTTACCAGAGCGACGTAAGTACTGAGCACTTATACCCTTACACTAATGACGATCTTGGATATAAGTAGTAAAAACTCATTCATCTCTGAATTGACAAGACTAAACTTCTAATAATGCTAAAGCATTACTAATATTATTACTTAAAATAAAATAATCACCTTAAAATAAAATAATCACCTAATCATGAAAGATTTATGACAATCAAGTCATTAATTTAATTAGGTCAAAATTTTAATTTAAAACATGCTTTACATATCCAATATATCTTATGCATAGATAGATTCAAATACATGTCTAACATGTAACATGTGTTTGCGGTTAAGTCTTGCTCTGATACCATTATGTTAGGGCGGATGTGGAACCCCTAGGGTCGTATCAGAGCCCTAAACAATGGAAGTGAGTCTAACCTATGGATATCAGGTATGTGTGTAATTTTAAAATATTTAATAAAATATTATATTATATTACAAGTGTATAGGAAAAAACGAGGCTGAATCAGAGTCTGGAAACTCCAGAACATGAGGAAACAAAATTAAGTGCGTGCGCGCACTGCGCACTGAATTTTTTATTTTTTTAATTTCATTTGTTTCTTTAGCTTTTGCCTTCAGCTCTCTGGAAACAGAGCGCTGAAGGAATTAAGGTTTTTAACCCTAATTACTTCTAACATTCCCTAAACACTTTCAAAACACCCAAAATTAATTTTAACATCAAAACCAACATCAATATATGTTATAGAACAAAAATACAGTTTTTCAAAATATCAAATATTTTTACACAACATAAATTTATTCAAAATACGCACTTACGTAAATTTTGAATCCAAAACGCAAACCAAATTAAAATCCCATAATGAAGTGACTCGTGAACAATTCTAGGTCACCCAAAGGTGGTCAAATGATTCTAGAATTGTAGCCTTAGCTCCAAGCTATTATCTAGAGTTCCAAACTTTAATTTTATGTCTATGCTAACATAAATATTTTGACCCAATTACAAGCATATTGTGTTTATACTTCCAAAGCATCCTAACATAATTAGTTAGCCTAATTTCAAAAATATATATCTAATACATAATTCATCACTATATGTCTCACTAATGAAAAATATAGCTTTTGGAGAAGATCAAACTTACTTAGCAAGGTTGATTCAAAGATCCAATCTACTTCTCCTAGTTGAAATGTTGTGGAGAAAATCCAAAGTTAGCATGCTTAACTCCAAAATCCAATCTTGATTTCAATGCTAGCAGGCTTCATTGCAAGATCCAATCTTGATTTCTCTTAATTGAAATGTTATAGAGATGTCATAAAGTTTCTCTAAACACTTATCTAACTTAGGCTAATTTCTCTAATTCTTGCTTGTATTTAGCTTTCTTAAGCTTTAGCTTTGTTTAATTAAAATCTTCCTAAAACTTGCTATTTATAGAAAAACTTAGACAATTTTGAATTAATAAAAGTTGTAATCAACTTTTATGTGGGCTTAATATAATTTGTCCAAATATGTATAATTAGGTGTGACTAATCTCCATTGTCTACCACTTTGATTTAATCCAATTAAATCAATATAAGGATTATGAAATGGATTAGTTCAATGTTTGCCACTTTGATTTAATCCAATTAAATCAAGTCAAAACCACATATTATTGCATACTTGCAATCACCATAATATCCTCAAATGGTAGAGATAATTATGATTTTACAATTTAGCCATGATGTAATTATTAAATTAATCCAGTTAATCCAATTAGGTCAAAGTAAATATCCAATAACACTTGATTATATTGGTTTATAATTATAATATCAAATATTATCTTTTATCAAAATTGATCGGCTACCCAATTTCTCATTGGGTACACTTCATATTAGGACTCGCTAAGTTCAGACACGTTTTTATATAAGCCTAGCTAATATGTACGCAATTCGGCCACCTCAGAATTCACGAAGAACACGAACGACATTTCTGAACTATACAAGTCGAGGTCATCACATATGTTTAACAATCCCTTCGTTGTAGGCTATCCGAGTTGTGCTTAGGAAACATAGAATACACTATCAAGTTTCCGAGGCGTACATCTCATGTCGACATGTCCACGGTTCTTCATAATTGATGCGATCCACCTTAGGTGATCGACTTTGGCCAAAAATTTAAGAATCGCGACTTTACTCACGTGGATACCTAAACCCCTTATGGTACACATACGGGCCTACGGATCCTATCTTACTTCGCATTTGATTACTGAGTGCATCGGTCCACACCCAACGAACATTTAGAGGCCAGACCATGAAAGGTTTCTGACATACATGTCATCAAAGTATGGAGGATCTCACACAAAATCAATGATATCCTATAGTCAAAGGGTTACATATGCTACTCGACTCGAGGAGATTCCTATTGACGATGGTGTGTACTTCCAACTATTAGGAATCACTTGTGAGTTATTCAGTATTCGGTCTAACCAATACCCACACGTCTATACGAGTATCCAAAACTCATGATATATCGGGTTAAACCATTGGAACTCCAGGTATGAAATACATGTCTTGGACCTGGGCCTCTCCATCCACTATTATCCCAATGATCATCCCTTCTTACTTCATTCTTCTCGCGAGTGCTACTTCATTGGGTTATCTTATCCTCATCTTCCAGCAACATGAACCTTCTTGCCTACTATAAGGTCGTGCATAGTCTTGTATCTTATGTATTCTAAATTCAGACAATAATTGGCCAACCTTTCAGACTCTCCAATGCTTCAGAGGACACATACGCCCCGAATTTTATTGCCAAATTATGATATCGGTCTAAAAAAAAATTTAGTGGCCCATCATCCAACTGTTTTATCATCCCCAACAACCTATTAGCTTTTTGGGAGCGAAAATTCCTTAGAAATGTCGTATAAGAGACCTCTGTAGCTGTGAAAAATAGCTAATACTCCATAATGTCAGATTCATAAACCCGCTATTACGAATAGCCTCTCCAACCATACCCTGATTCTACATCAGCAGCATAAACTTCTCCATGTGTAACTTTGGGTCAATATTTTCCTGGTACATATCGATCATTAGCATTGAAAATCCCATCGAGAACACTGCATCTAAGACCTCCCGAGTGAAAGGAGACTCTACCTCCAAATCTTGATCTTCCCGAGCCCCTTATCACGCACCCATCTCACATCTTTCATTTCCCGATGGAATCAGTCCCTTCACTAGTTCTCGGAACTCTCTCTTGCTAAAGACTTCCTCACAATCCTCTCTCTGAGCATGACATCTCTTTTCTCGAGGAGATCTTCATTTTTCCTTCTTGTAACGACCTAATCAGGTTCCATGAAATAGAAGTAGCATAGACAATGCATTTTTATGCATAGCCTATTAATGAGTCTCCTACGAAGACACCCCTGAAAGTTGGAAAAATTACAGGATGAGTGTCAAGAAGAAAATAAACTCCAAGTAATTCCAAAAATACAGCCAAAATCTAGCCGGACATCACCTATGTCCGACCTACCTTCTCTTTAGCCAGAAAATATGGCCGGATATAACCTAAAAATCTTAAATCTGGCTAAATAAGTCACAACTGTCATTGAATTTGCAGATTATCAATTACCATAGTCACGGGTCTGATTATGGTCTGCCGAATATGAAATTCAAATTAAATATCAAGCCGGACAGATAATAAAGTGGTCAACGCACGTGCAAATTTTCAAGAGCTGAAGTAACAGACTGATTAATAGTCGGACGGACTTATATTTCAAATTAAATGTCCGCTCGAATATAGGTTAATGTTACAGATTCTAGTAACTCAAGATATGGAGGAGACTATGGAGAGATTCTGTCTCTCTTTCCATTCTCATATCCCTCACTAACACTATAAAAAAGGGCTCATCCCCTCACAAAGGATCCAAAATCAATTACCAAGAAACCCTTGTTGAAATTTTGACATTCTAAAACCCTAGAAAGAGAAAGAAACAAGCATCCATCTTTGGAGTTTCATATATCTTGGTGAGAATCTAGCAATCACTTAGCTTTTAGAGGCATCATCGGAGCCAAACCTCAAATAAAAAGGTATGACATGAAGGCACCTTAATCGAAATTTTATATTCTCTCTTTATACGTATATGGTTTTACACTGTTTCTTCGGCCGGACTTGATACACATCCATCCAAACATGAACATAACACAAAAATATATGCAATGTAATAAGAATATCCGACCTGGCTTCTCCGAAACCAGGCCATGACATATGCACCTTATATTATGTTGTCTTTATGCGCTATCACTATTTTCCATATTTTATCATAATTGTTATTAGTATTGTCATTTAAATCATTACTGGGCAAGAATCATTATCTTGTTGCTGTTTTCCACCACTATCTTGTGGCTATACCTTCATTGTTTCATCGTATTTGTCCTATAAACTTTTCATTACTGCTTTATTACTACTTTGTTATTATTGTTGCCATGCATGTTTCTAAACTTGTTATCTTTCTTGTTTTACGCAGAATATCCGGCAAGACATTAAATGCACTAAAAAAATTTTGTTCGACAGAAAGATATGCATTTTCGTCTGTTTAATTTGCATTTTATCATTGCTTTAATAATTTTCGAATGTTTATTATAATGATTTTTTTTATCATTTTATCAATGTTTACACCCATGAATGCTTTAAATATTTCTTGTGTGATATTGCATTTTAAAGACATGTCTATACATCTTTTCGAACCTAAATATTATACTGGCATTAGTAAGAGACTGTTCCGAACCCAAACGGGTTTAAGTTCAGCCCTTGTGAAGGGTGTAATGAGGCCTTAAATATTCATTGTGCCTTATACTGGGTGGCGACTCCTTCATTCTCCGATTAATCCCCTCGTGAGGCTATCCGTACTCTCTACAGGCTGCGAGCCCAACAGTGTCGTGGTCGCTGACATCATAGGCATAACGGTAAACCCCGATTTGTTTCTACAGGCAGTTGTTAGATAACTCGGACATAAGTAATTTATGTCCGATCAGATACACCTAAGTTTGGCCGAATATGCGTCGGGTTTCCAGTTTTGTAGAATGATTTCATCTCTTTCATTCTTGACCAATTTCCTTAAAACCTCACTTTCTTTTTTAACTAATTTCTGTAACATATGAGATATTTTCCTTATTATCTAAATCCTACACACTATAAAAGTGGGATCAAAACACACAGAAATGAGATTCTGGTGGGACGTAAAAAATAGAAAAAACATAGTAACCCTAATTTCTCATATTCAGCAAGAGATCAAAGAAGTAACCAGACTTTCAGAAAGTTCTCGGAGTCGAATAACGCTAAAGGTACGACCTGATGGCCTAAAACTTTAAACTCCACATATTTCATAGTTATCATGACGTCGTATATCTGACCGGGCAAACAATTGTCATATCAAAAATCTGGCCACTCATCGGGCTACATCCTACCGTCTGTTTTTCATGGTATATAGAATGGAAACCCGAATGTAGATTCCATAGACGTTTCCGAATAGATGGTAGTATGGCTTACACTCAGGATACAATTCTGCGTACCATATGAAAATAGACGCGCGTTGTCATATTTCTGTTTCTTATCATTATCATTCTATTTCTTCTGTGATTAATTTTTTATTCACTGTTATCATTACTATACCAATTATTTGCCTTTGTCCTTACTCTACTGCCATAATATTATATCTGTTATTATTGATGTGCATGAGCCTGTGTTTCTAGTTATGCAGTACATCCTGCCTAACTTCTTTTAAGTCCGACCAAACATTACTCACTTCCGACCTGCTATAGAAACATTCAACCAGGTCTTCATGAGGCCAGGGCAACGAGATAGACTCGCATATCAATTGATTATGTATCACTGTACGATTATTTGACTATTTTGAGATATGTATTTATTTTAATTACATTATTCTTTTTATTATTTACTGCATGTATGATTCTATGTTATAAATTACTCTTGTATGATAAATGTATTATAAGGCATGCATATTCTTTTTTGAACTTGGATATTATATTGACATCAGTAAGGGATTTTTGGGAACCCATATGATTTAAGGTCGGACCTTATGAGGAGTGTAGTGCGGCCTTAAATCATTTCCAATGTCTTATTCTGGGTGGTGACTCCTTTATTCTCCAGTTAGTCCCTTGTGGGCTATCCGTACTCTCTACGGGCTGCGAGCCAAACAACGTAATGGTCGTCAACGTCATACGTATAGCGGTAAACCTCGTTTCACTCCTACAGATGGCGACTCCATATGGGATAAAGAATCTACCTCGAAAAATACCTTATAGTATCCATGGCAAGAGTGAGGTGAACCATGTCTTCATTCTTTTTGCATACCATTCAAACCCGATGGCATCACATATCATGAAATCGCTTTCACTAAAGGCGGTGAATCATTATATGATGATACCCATCACTTATTTACATACACACTTGAGGTATAAAAAAAGTGCGTCTATTGGTCGGTCGAACCCTTGGGTGGGGATACATAGTTATGGACAACCCTTGGTAAGCCTATATATAAGCCCATAGACATTTTCCCTAGGAAAAGCCTAATTAATTCTTGTGATTTGGCCTTAACCATTTGAATTCATTTGATTTTTTTACCATGGCATGTAAATTTGTTGGGCTTTTTCAATTGAGTTAAGTTTATCTTTCATGGTAATTAGGTCAAGTACTTCGAAATATCAATGGGCCAACTTATATGACAATCTCGTTGGGCCTAAAGTATATAGTTATAATCCATATAGGCCAAGACATGAGTCCGATACTCGCACTGACTTTCATTCAGAAAAGGTACGCCCTGTCTTGGCCCGTTTGGATGTTCCTAAATATTTCCTGACCCATCCCAAATAACCATGATTATTGAAATTCTAATCAGGTATTTTTAAACAGAGGTTCGATTCTCATATTAGGCTTAGTCATTCTGTAACTGGGTGGCCTTGGTCTCTTAGCGATGGAGAAGAACTAAAGTTGCCATGGTTGACCCTCTTAGCGTAAGTGAGAAAGAGTTTGTGTACCCATGTTGATGCACAATCTAAGCCAGACCTAGGGTAGATATTGACTTACCACTTGTGCCTGTGAGATAAGGTTGGAAGGATGCATGCTGTGTGAATAAGCCATGTGTTTCATGTATCTTATGCGTACATGCATTCATGCATATATGTATCATACAAACCCCTTTTGGATGAAACCATCATAGTGACGCATTAAGTTAGAGAATAAGGCAAACTTTTCAAGAAATAGTTAGCAAATTCAGAAATAGCCAGCAGTGAAAATTCCCAAGTAGACCAAACCATCGTGAATAAAATGGCAGAGCAGCTATAGACCTTGATCAATGCCATGTCCAATCGGGTAGTAACCCAGACGGCGAGGGCCGAGACCAATGAGAAGAGGCGTGGGGAGCCTGAAAATAAGACAACTGAAGAGATCCTGGTGTGGATGACAATGAAGAGGACATAACAGAATATGCTGCGTGGAAAATGACCAAATCCCAGGCTAAGGTCGAGCTATAAAAGTTAGAGGGCAAATGAAGGCAGTAGCCCAAAAAATGAAGGGAAACCAGAAGACTTGTCAGATTATGATGCTACGGTCTTTAAGGAACACCTGCCCACCCAGTTTAAGATGCCCAAAATGATGAAGTTCAACGGGAACGAAGATCCAAAAAATGCATATATGACAATATGGGTATTTGATGAGTGCGACATGACTATCCCAACGCCAAATACAGAACATGTTCGCGATGTCGTTGGAGGGTGCACCTGTTGTATGGTACCACAACCTCTAGACGAAAGTAAATGATAATTGGCGAGCCTTGGCTGAAACCTTCCTGAAAATTCAATTTTAGTCTAAGGCTCCGACCCTATGCAAAATTAAACACAATAATTTAAAATAAAAACTAATTATTGTTTCTATGGATTAATAAAATCATAAATACCCTTAAATCTAAAAATTATAAATCAATGCAAATAAACGAAAGCAAAAAAAAAAATCAACACCAATAATTTTATTAACAAAGTGGAAAACTCGTACGAGTAAAAAACCACTCTGGGTATCTAGACTACCAGCCAAAATCCACTATAACGAGAAAACTTACACTGATGGTTTAATACCTGTGGCAGTAACTCCACCGACTCTATTACCTTTAGACTGTAATAACCAGAAGAAATCCTCGAGCCAGCACCAAGCGGTCTTCTTCGGAATCTTTGAAGTCTCTGAGTGGATCAGCCCTACTAACTCGCAATGCCAGAGCTCTGACTGCCAATCTTCCTTATTTAGAACTCTGAAGCCTTATGAAATTAGGTTAAGGTTATGTTTTGTGTTGATGGGTTACCAAATAACAATCTTACCAAAGTAGAAGACAATAAAATCAATGAAGTCTTTTACGTTGATTGTCAAGAAGGAAGAAACAAAATATATGGTGGCTCTGAAAATATTGTTTCTTCCCCTGGGTAAAGTAGCTAAGTGTTTGTTTTAATATTGGTACACGAAGAAGAGAAGTTAAGTCTCGATCTTCCAATATTTCCAAAATTCATTTTCATTTAGTCGAGACTGAAAAAGAATGTCCAATAGCAATATGCAACTATTGTGGTGTATCTTCAAATTTATCGGTGACTATGTCAATATGAACAAATACTTGGATATACATAATGCCGCTGAAATTGGACTTCATACAACACAAACTCAAATGGGCATGTACGCTTTATCTAGTAGATGTACGAGTTCTTTAGATTTATTTAAATATTCAAATGCTAAAAATAGAGCAAAATTTGCTAAATTTACTTGTATGAGATATTTTTCTTTAAGTTTTGGTGAAAATTTTACTTTTACTAATTATGTTCGAAATGATTTAAATCATGCTTCCTGTAAAATAAATAGAAATACAACAAAAAGAAATTTTTTTAAATTATACAAAGATGGTAAAATTATTTTAAAATGAAATATCTAGAGATATTAAAGGTCGTCTTTCTATTTAGAGTACCATTGGCAAACACACTCATACATGAGTGTGACTTGTCATTGGATTAATGCATCATGGAAAATGCAAAAACAACTTCTTGCATTTTGAGTTTTTGATGAGTATCATACCACACAAAATATTTAAAGAATGATTAAAATAATTTTTGATGAATATTGTTTATTAGGTAAAATTTTAACAATTGGTTTTGACAATGTATCTGCAAGTACTGCATCAATTAGAAATTTAAAAGAAATATGCCAACCAAATTTGTGGGGTCGATTTTTCCATGTTCATTGCACATGACATGTCCTTAATTTATGTGTTCAATATGGTCTGACTTTTTTAGAATATCACATTAATCCTATTAAGATTGCACTTAATTGTATTTGGTCATATTCTAATGTGAGGAGATAATGAGCCAAATTTTGTAAATTAAATGGTGTTAAATCGGTAAAATTTTCACGAGATGTTCCAACTCGTTGGAATTCAACTTATTTTATTTAACTCAAGATTTTCAATACAAAGATGTATTATGTAGTTTTTTTCCCAACATGTTCAACATATAACACTTTTGCCTAGTCAATAGGATATTTATGAAAAAGTTTTAGAAATTTTAAAAGTTTTTAATGATGCAACATATATTTTTAGTGGAGTTTATTATCCTACAATAAATTTATTTCTTGTTGAATGTTTGAATATTGTTGGTACTCTATATGAGCATGCTGCAAGTTCAAATATTGATGATATTGTTTTAACTGAAGCTATTACTGTTATGAAGAGAAAATGATTGACTTATTTTAAAGACATTCCATTGATTTATCTTACCATATTTTTTTTATCCTAGATTTAAATTAAAAGGTTTGAAGAGTGGCTTACAAACTTACTATGATTTTTTAGGAATAGATGATGAAATTAATATTAGAAAAATAATAGATGGAATAAAAATTGATTTAATAGATTTATTTAATAATTATGTCAGTAAATATAACTTGCAATCATCAGGAAAATCTAGTAGTCAACCCGTAATACATTCAAGACTTAGCATGAGTGATCATTGGTTACTACAACGAAATAAAAAATAGAGGGAAACCACGACTAACAATCCGAAATTAGATAATTATTTATCAATCAATTTTGAGTTTCCTCATGAAAGTTTAGTAAGTAAAAATTTTCAAGTACTTGACTGGTGGAATTGATATCAAAATATCTATCATGTTTTATCAATTATTGCTAAAGAGGTACTGGCAACACATGTTTCCACTGTTACGGTTGAACAAGTCTTTAGCTTAAGAGGTAATATTTTGGAAGCGAGACGATCTTCATTACATCCAAGCACTTTAGAAGCAACAACATGTATGAATGATTGGACCCAAGCTGATTTGAGACAACAAGAAGATACTCCAGATGACTTTGAAGACTTGTTCGACAATGCATCTGCAAGTGCAAGTTGAACGGGAGCTGAAGGATCAACAACAGGCACATATAATGATAATGACTAAATAATTATAATTGAAAACTATTTAAAAAATGTAATGGAACTACGTGAGATTTGATTCTCTCACCTCAAGAGGATACGTAGACAATTTAAGTTTTTAAAAATTTAAGTTCAAGCACCTTTATTTTATTTTTAATATAATATAATATAAATTCAAATTAATAAATTTCAAATCCCATTTTTATTTTTTTAAAAAAATTAAAATTTTAAATTAATTAAAAAAACCCCAACCATACCGGAACTTTCTGGTTCGGTTCTAGTTCGGAACCGAACCGAACCGGTGACCGGGTCTATTGCCACAGTGATGACGAACATGCACAAACCTTGGACGAGAGAGGTTTATCTGTCACACCTCTAGATCGAGGTTGTATCATAGGTCGAGGAATAATATGGGGGAACACATGACTTCAGTCATCAGGTTTCTTATCTAAGTCACGTGGAGGAGTCAGTTTAATATGTCAAGACTTGGACTGAGCTGTGACAAACACAGTTTTAGAAGTTGACGTCTTGTCACAACGGGACTCAACGATGCCTAATCATTTCTTCTCACAAGGAGGCATACCAATCCCCAACATGTGGTCTAGCTTTTTAGTCCCGCTAGACAATGCAGACAACCATGTTCTAGCATTTTCAAGTTCAGCTTCTAAGAATTTGACCTTATCAACTAATCTTTTATTCCTCTCCTCAAGGTCATCAATAACTGAAAAGCTTTGCTCAAGCTTGGTTTGAACTTTATTTTTATCTAGCTCAGTTTTATTCAGCCTCTTACCGACCTCAATGTTTGTCTTCTTAATAGCGTGGCTCTCATTAAATAGTTCAATATATGCTATATGAAGACCATCCTTATATACAGAGTTATTGTCAGAGAATTCTAAACTAGCATCCACATCACTAACGTTATCCTTTCTATCACCTACAAAATAGCAGTAAAAGCAATGGAATTGATTTTAGGAGACTCATTTGAAGTATAGCCACCTTCTGAATCACTAACTGAGGTTGCCATAACTTTCTTACCGTTAGACTTAAGGTATGTGGGATATTCAGACCTAATATGCCCATACCTTTCACATTCATAACATTGGATATTGCGAGCTTTGCTAACTATGTCATCTCTAGACTCACTCCTATTGCGCCTACTCTCTTTAGATTTGTCCTATCTATCCCTATCAGAGCCACATCCATTTTTCTTCAACTCAAAAAAATTTCTTGAACTTTTTCACAAACATGGCCATGTTAGCATCTGTGAGAGTATCATCTTCATCATCATTGGATGAATCATTGGTAACTTTCTTTGCGGTTTTCATCTCTATGTTCTTAGGCTTTTTTATGTTCACGAAGTTGTCTCTCATAAACCTGAAGTTTTCCTATAAGGTCCTCTAATTTAAGGTGATCTAAGTCATTACTTTCCTCGATGGCTGTGATCTTCGGTAAAAACCGTGCAGGTATGGATCTAAGGATTTTCCTAACTATCCTATTTGTAGGAATAGTCTCGTTTAGGTTAAAGTTGGAGTTAACAATATCTTTAATATCAGCAAAAGACTCATCATCTTGGAGTCTATTATTTTTAACTGACAATGTGTCCTCATGCATAGTCTAAATGATGTCCATACATCTTTGGTTATCTCATATATTGATATTCTCTTAAACTCAACGGAGCAAACAGCAGCATGAATGATATTAATAGCTTTGCTATTCCTATTGCTCGCTTCAAACTCCTTTCTTGTCCAAGTCAGTTTATCTTTAGGGGAAGAGACCCCATCAACAGTGATCATGGGAGGTTTCTACCCATTTTCTACTGAAATCCACACCCTCTCATCTAAGGATTTGAGGAACGCTCTCATGCGAACCTTTCAAAGAGGGTACTTAGTTCCATCAAAGAAAGGAGAACAATTCAAGGGTTGGCTTCTATTTAAAGTTAAGGTCAAGGATCGAGGTCAGGCTATAATACCAATTGAAATCTGATTTTAGTCTAAGGTTCTGACCCTATACGAAATTAAACCCACTAATTTAAGACAAGCCCGAATTATTATTTCTATGGATAAATAAAATAATCAAACACCATTAATTCTAACAACTATAAATCAATGCAAATAAACGAAAGTCGAAAAATAAAATCAACACCAATAATTTTATTAACGAAATGGAAAACTCGTGCGAGTAAAAAACCACTCCATGTATCTAGGATACCAGCCAAAATCCACTATAACGAAAAAACTTACAGTGATGATATAAGACCTATGGTAGCAACTCCACCGACTCTAATACCTCTAGACTATAATAACCCGAAAAACTCATCTAGCCCACACCAAGCGGCCTTCTTTAGAACCTTTGAAGTCTCTGAGTGGATCAACCCTGCGAACTTGCAACGCCAGAACTCCGACGGCCAATCTTCCTCCTTTATAACTCTGAAGCCTTAGGATATGTGGTTAAGATTTTATTTTTGTGTTGATGGTTACCAAAAAACAATCTTACCAAAGCAAATAAGACAATAAAATCAATGAAGTCTTATAGGTTGATTGTCAAGAAGGATGAAACAAAGTATATGGTGGCTCTCATAATATTGTTTCTTCCCCAGGGTAAAGTGGCTAAGTGTTTGTTTAAATAGGAATGGCAAAAATAGGCTTCTCATTGTGCAAAACTGACTTAAAACGTGTCCAAAATAACCCACTTACGTACGGGTATTTGAACGCCCCTCAAACACAAAGTTTCTGCCTTCGGGCATTAGAATGCTCTGATGAACATAACACGAACGCATGTTGCGGACTGGTTTTGAGTTGCAACCAAAATAACCCACTTACGTATGATAAAAAGAATTTGGAAAGAAAGATAGATAGCTTTGAGGGACATCATGCTGGACAAAAGTGAGAAAGACCTGATGATATCTCCGTGAAAAAGCATCACGACTCTTGCACTCCTACAAGCCGAAGAATGGGCAGTCAACCAAAGATCATTCACACCCATGCATACATGCATACATATAGAAAACATTTTTTTTGCAGGAAATTTAGGCATGCTGCGAGAGCCTCCAAAAAATGGAGTAAGATACGTAATACTATATTTAAAACAAGAGTTGAAACCTCCAAGACACGGAGCACCCGACAATCAGAAGGTCAAGAAATGCTGGGGTAAGGCCCGCGTAAAAGAAAATACTGGGGGTGAAGACCGCCTAAATGTGATAGCTGTGGGTAACTCCCGCCGCTCGGTTAGGATTTATAATACCAACCAGAGCTAACAAAAATGGATCAACATACCAGAAGACATTGGAAAAAGATGCCACATATGGATGGAGAAACATGTCGAGTGCTTAGGGTTACGTGCCCAGAATGGATTTAGAATACCAATGAGTTTGGAAAACTAACAGATTTAGAAGGCTATACGGAAATTCAAACGCCACTAGATTTAGAATATAATTAGAACACCGAAAGACTCTAAAACACACGTGGATTTTGAATGCCAATGAAATTGGAAGGCCATATGAATTTGGAAAACTGAACAGAATTGGAATGCCAAGAGATCTATGATGGATTTGGGACATCAGACAGATTTTAAAAGTTGAACATAATTGGAATGCTGATGGGTTTGGAATTCCATTGGACTTAGAACGCCAAAATGAATTAGAAATGGGTTTGGAACACCAACAACTTTAGAAAGTTAAACAGAATTAGGATGTTGAGTGATTAAAAATGGGTTTGCAACACTGACAGATTTGGAAGGCTGGATGGAATTAGAATGCTAATGGATTTGGAATAACGATGAAAATTGAAACAGTTAGAAAGCTGGACAGAGTTAGAGTACTGAATGATTTGGAACGCTAATGAAACGAATGAACTCAAGTTTGAAGACATCAAAATGAAGCCTCTCACAACTGAATGAATCAATGGACCCAAGGGTCCATCATCCCACAAACCAAATGAAACAAGGGATCTGAGGGTCTTTCATATCACGTAATGATGGAGTTGGAATGCCACTAGATTTAGAATGATAAACGCACTTGGAACACCGATGAAGTTGGAAAGATTGGAAAAGGCTAGCATGCTAGGTGGATTCTGAACGCCGTTGGACTTGGAAGGCCAAAGAATTTGGATTTAAAATGCCAATGTGGTTCAAATTTGGAACATATATCCTTAGAGACAAAGTTGTAGAGAGAGATCAAGGCATCTCAAACCGATCGAAGCATTGAAGGACCTGCGAGTTCATCAATCGAATCTCAGCAAAGGTCGAAAAATCTTAACCTATTGAAGCATTGAGGGCCCGATGTCCCATCTATATCTCAAATTATCGAAGTATCAGAGGCCCGAGTGCCCATTTCTATCTCAACTGATCAAAACATTGTGGGCCAGAGTGCGTATTTCTATCTCAAGTGATCGAAGCATTGGGGGCCCGAGTGCCAATTTCTATCTCAACTGATCATAGCATCAGAGGCTCGTGTGCCCATTTCTATCTCAACCGATCGAAGCATCGGGGGCCTAAGTGCCTATTTCTATCTCAACCGATCGAAGCATCAGGGATCTTAGTGCCCATTTCTATCTCAATCGATCGAAATATCGGAGGCCTGAGTATTCATTTCTATCTAAACCGATCGAAGCATCATAGACCAAGTGTCCATTTCTATCTCCACTGATTGTAGAATTGGGGTCCCGAGTGCCCATTTTTATCTCAACCGATTGAAGCATCTGGGGGTCCGAATTGTTGGGGTTTCGGGTGAAGGGCGCAGCGGAAGCGCGGTTCGGGCGAAATCGTAATTTTAAAACTTTTTAAATTACCGATTGAATTATTCAATATCCACTATGAATAATTCATTCATATTTCACCTAAACACATTTATTCGATATCAAATAATGACATAAATATATATGAACTGTTGTGAAATTTTTACGAAAATGTTTTTCCGCAAAATGGCCTAAAATACGTTTTTGACCGAACCGACCACCCAACACTTATGGGGACTGCCTAGGTCAGCCCCAATAGTATTAGGGCAGTTCATGGGCTGCCCGAACAGTGACAAATTCACTATTTGGACAGCCGTCACTCGGTTGGCTCAAAAGTCACCCGGTAACGCCGTTTTTCGCCGTTTTCGCTTATTTCAACTCCGAAACAACTTCCGGCAATTTTCCAACACCCAAAACACATCCAATACATTCATTTGACATTATTTTTATCAACATATGAACAATATTTCCAGATCTGATCTAAAAGCTAAAATGATCAATTTTTCATGCTTTAATCCAACTTTTTCAACATTAATCTAATTAATTTTAACACCAATCAAAGTCACCACACATGAACCACCCAAGAACAATTATAGGCATTACAAGAGTGTTCATAACACTCTAGAATGGTAACATATCATCAAATGATTAAATTGAACAATAATTACAATAATTCCATCCAATATACTTCACACATGCTTCAACACTTCCAATTCAATCCACCACAACCAAAAGCCCCAAGAAACCCTAGGATCTCATAAGATCATCAAGAAACATGAAACAAAATTTCTAAGCTTAGGGAGTTGAATAATTACCTTTAATTCTTGTTTTCCTAAGCCTTTTTTCTTGATTTTCTTATTTCTCTTCCTTGAACCATCAAACATGATTTGAAGAGTGTTTTTGGGTTTCATATTCAGCCATGGTGGAGTAACAAGTGAAGAAGAAAATTTTTTCCTCTTTTGAATCATCAAAACCGACTTTAGGGGGGCAAAATTATCATTTTTACAATTTAATCCAATTAAATTAAAGATAAGCTTTAAATTTGGACAAATCAAATTTGCACACTTAAGCTTAATTAAATTATGCCACATGTCACAATAATAATTAAACATATTGCATAACATTTATATAATATGAATATTATTTAATTATTCAAATATTTAACATTTAAACATCTAAATAATTAATTAATATAATTATTATTATACATGTATTTTTATTTACAATAAATAACAAATACATATATTTATGACATGTATCAAAATCTCATTTGACAATTAATTAATGTGTATCTAATCAAATTATGTATCAAATACAAATACACAATAATTACAACTGACCAAAATTGCCCCTAATGCATGTGTTATCGTTTAACTGATTAAATGATCTGAATTAACTCATTTAATTCGGTGAAGTATTATGAATAATCTGTATTATTCATAACGTGTTGCCCAAGTGCTCAACAAGTACACTTCATATTGTGAGACTATCTAAGTTTAGGTTTATCCGTCACGAAAACCAATTTCATGTCCATAATTCACCCACTCATTAATTATGATGACCACATATAATCTTGCTAAAATATCCAAGTCGAGGTCATTGCATATGTATAATCCCTCCGTCACACGCTATCCATATTATACCTGGGATATAGATGAGAACTTCAAATCCATTCGGTATAATATAGTCGACTTTCATTTACGATCTCTAAATAACACTCGGAACTGATTTATGAAGTTATACCACGGCCATGGATTTACTAGATCACAAACACGTGTAGGATGTCTATGCCCTGTACACAGGACTAGCGGATCCTCTCTAAGTCGTAAAGGCACATTAATAAAGTGTAATTATTTAATTTGGAATCAAATAAGAATTAGTATTGAATACAAATTAATGGATTTAAAATTGTAGTTCTATATAATTAAGAATACGCACTTTGAGTACTTATTCTTAAAATGAGTTGGACTCGCGCAAATCAAATCGTTGTTTGAACATTGGATGATCACTTAATTCAAAGATTAATTAATTGGATTAGATTGATTGAATAACATACTTTGTGTGAATACATGGATGTATTGTATAAATAATGTATATCTGATGGATATTAGATGGGTGAGGGCAATTTTGGAAATTATTGTAATAAATTTAGAATTTATTAAATTGGACATGCGTGTCCAGCCTTTATCTATTGACTTTTTATAATTCTCTTCTCACTAATTCCCCTCAATATAATGAGGTTTCTTTATTGTATTATGTAATTGGGTAGAAGTTAGAATAGTGCTAGCCAGGGAGAGGAAATATAGTGATTTGTTCTAGGAACAATTTTTGAGATATCCATCCGCATATCATTATTATTTTATTTATCGCGCCTTATTATGCTTTTAAAATGAATGCTTAAGGGTGTATGATGAGACATAATCAAAGACAATAAATTGGTTGCCAATTTACGCGAAAAACCCACAATCAAATATTAAGCGTTTTCCTTCCATTGAATGGTTCTTTCTCAAGATCCAAGATTGGCATTGGTTTGTTGGCCAAAGTCAAGATCAATGTCCATCGCGGATGTGTTTGAACCATGAAAGCTTTGTTCTATATCGCATGTCTTGGGCAAGTTGTGATTTGTTGGCCAAGTCAAGGTCACTTCTTATTCATCGACATGGATTACGAAGTTTTCCAAGGTCAATGAGTCCCGCTTAATTGGAATCATTAAGTTTGTTGAGCCAAAACCAATGCTTAGTTGATTCATAGGAAAAGGTTAGGAAAATATATTGGATATATTGGCAGATATATTGTATATATGTTTCGGACTTGGAGGTCCACCTACGGATCTAGGAATTGGATGAGATCCAATTGATCTTAGAGATCTACCTAGTTAAATATCATACAGCTTGTTGGACAAAGTCAAGGTTGTGTGTTATTTAACGAGATCCTAGCCCACTAGGAAACTAGGTTTCCCGAGTAATCAACAGTGGGTTAGAGGCTCGTCGAAAAATAGTGGGAGGCTAATATTGAATTTGTAATTTCGTTCAAATACTTGCCAATACGCGCTTTCAAATTATTTCGTCATTTTATGTATTTATTAGTTGGACTAATATTTTATTATTTTCTGGTAACAGTTGGACTGTACCCAAAAATCGTTAATTGAATAGTTAGACTATTGCAACTAAGATGGCTGGAAAGATCGGGGTTAGAGACATTATCATGGGTGAAAATGTCTTTAATGGTGCGAACTTTCCTGACTGGGATATGAACCTCATGATTGTCCTAGGGGCTGAGAGAATGCTCTATACGATAGAGAGACCTCTCGGGCCTAAGCCCGAAAATGAGCAGCCGCTTGAGCTTGTGCTTTGGAAAACTCATAGCGATGACAACTCAACTGCTCAATCTGTCATGCTCACTGCAATGACCCATCAATTTCGTCGCCAGAACAATGGATTGGATCCCTATACTATGATGGAAAAATTGAAGGACCTTCATCGATCTAACCTTAGATCGCAAATGTATGAATTGCAGAAGAAGCTATTTCGCTCTCGAATGTCAGAGGGTACATCTGTTAAGCACCATGTGTCGCAGATGATTGCTGACATCGAACAGCTGGGTCAGCTAGGCATAACCTTTGAGGCTGAGACTTCTATAGATTTGATCTTGCTGTATCTTCCTGACAGCCGGAGCGGGTTCATCATGAACTACAATATGATGAACCAAGACCATACTCTTGGAAAGTTGATGGCAATGCTGCGTGAAGCAGAAAAAGAGCTATTGAATGGCAAAAAGCGCGAGGCGCACTTCGCTTCAACATCTCAGTCTCCCAAGGCTTGGCCGAAGGCTACTGGTGGTGTAAAGAAGAAGAAGAAGAAGAAGAAGAAGAAGGGCAATGCCAAATCGTCAAAGTCTTCTGGGAAGGCAAAAGAAAAATACCAAGATGTATGCCTGCAGTGTGGCAAACGGGGTCACTAGAAGCGTGATTGTCGTGAGTACAAGGCGCACATAAAGGAAATCAAAGCGGAAAAGGCACTGACTTCGGGTATGTTTGTTATAGAAATAAACATGTCTACTTCTAGTTTTAAAAATTGGATTTTTGATTCTGGTTGTGGTACTCATATATGTATTGATGTGCAGGATCTGCAGATTAGCAGGAGACTGGCCTCATGATAGATTGACCTCCGAGTTGGAAATGGGACTAGAGTCGTCGTTTTGGCCGTTGGGACTTATATTTTGGAACTGCCCTCGGGGCATGTACTAAACTTATCAGACTGTTATTATGTACCTAGTTTGACTAGGAATATTATTTATGTATCTTTTTTAGCCCAATGTGGGTATACTTTTGTATTTAGAAACACTGAGTGTTTTATGTATAAAAATGATATTGAGATATGCAGTGCTGATGTGTATAATGGTCTTTATATTTTGAATATAAATCAATCTCAAACATATAATGTAACAAATATGAAACTTATATGTGGCATTGTCATCTGGGACACATTAACAAGACTCGCATATCCACACTTTCGAAGAGTGGGTACTTGGACGGATTTGATCCAAATTCATATGACATATGCGAATCTTGTTTATTAAGCAAAATGCCTAAAACACCTTTTAGCGGTAAAGGTGCACGTGCCACCGAACTGTTAGCCCTCATTCATAGTGACGTATGTGGGCCCATCTCTAGCCAGGATAGAGGTGGATATGAATACTTCGTAACCTTTACGGATGATGCATCGCGTTATGGTTATGTGTAACTTATGAGACACAAGTCGGAAACTTTCGAGAAATTCAAAGAGTTTCGACACGAAGTAGAAAAATAGACCGGCAAAAGTATTAAAACTTATGGTCGGACCGTGGTGGAGAATACTTGAGCAATGAGTTTCTCGATTACTTGAAAGAGTATGGTATTCTTTCACAGTGGACTCCTCCCGGAACACCTCAATTAAACGGTGTGTCCGAACGGAGAAACCAAACTTTGTTGGACATGGTAAGGTCGATGATGAGTCGCACTGAGCTACCTATTTCCTTCTGGGGATATGCATTGAACAGTGCAATACTTATTTTGAATAAGGTTCCGTCAAAGTCTGTTCAACAGACTCCGTATGAGATATGGACAGGAAAGAAATTGGGTTTCTCATTCCTGAAGATTTGGGGTTGCTGGGCATACGTTAAACGTTTGGATGGTACCAAACTTGAACCCAAATCGGATAAGTGTCAATTTGTAGGTTATCCTAGGGAAACCAAATGATATCACTTTTACAACCCACAAGAGAACAAAGTATTTGTTGCTCTACATGCGGTTTTCCTTGAGAAGGAATTCCTAAATGCAGTGATAAGTGGGAGGAAAGTAGAACTCGATGAAAATCGGAGTAATATTATTCCTGGCACCGATTCCTTAATGGAATATGAACAGTTCATCAGGGATGAGACTGTACCAAAATATTCGAATACAAAAGAACCACGTAGGTTGGAGAGAGTCAGAAAACAACCTGAGAGGTATGAGTTTCTAATCTCACCTCATGTGGATATTAATCTTATTGAGGAAGACGAACCGTCTACGTATGAGGAATGGATACAAGGTATCGACTCCGGTTTATGGCAAGATGCTATGAAATCCGAAATGGATTCCATGTATGGTTGATGCACCAGAAAGCGTAAAGCCTATTGGTTGTAAATGGGTCTTCAAGAAGAAGACCGACTTGGATGGCAACATACAAACTTACAATGCTAGGCTTGTAGGGAAAGGGTATCGTCAATGACATGGTGTCAATTACGACGAAACTTTTTCACCAGTTGCCATGATTAAATCCATTCGGATAATGCTTGTTATTGCTGCATATTTCGATTACGAGATATGGTAGATGGACGTCAAAACCGTTTTCCTTAACGGAAACCTTTTGGAGGATGTTTATATGCAACAGCCTGACAGTTTTGTCGTACCAAAACATGTGAACAAGGTTTGCAAGTTAAATCGATCCATTTATGGATTGAAGCAAGCATCACGTTCTTGAAACCAACGTTTGATGAGATCATAAAAGAATATGATTTCGTTCAAAACGAGGATGATCCTTGTGTATATAAGAAGGTTAGTGGGAGCACACTGACATTCATTGTCCTTTACGTTGATGATGTATTGTTTATTGGCAATGACATTCCCATGCTACTATCGGTGAAAGCTTGGCTTTCATTAAAATTCTCCATAAAAGATCTGAGAGAAGCAGCCTTTATTCTGGGAATAAAGATCTATCGGGATAGATCTAGAAAGCTGCTTGGACTCTCTCAGAGCACGTACATTGACAAAGTATTGAAGAGATTCAACATGGAACAGTCTAAGAGGGGACTGTTGCTAGTGTCACATGGTGTCACTCTATCTAAGGACATGTGTCCTAAAACTCAAGATGAGAGAGACAACATGAGTCGGATCCCATTCGCTTCGGCAGTCGGATCGATCATGTATGCCATGATATGTACGCGACCTGATGTCTCCTATGCTTTGAGCATGTGTAGTCGCTATCAGGCCGATCCAGGTGATGGTAACTAGGTTGCGGTTAAGAACATCCTTAAGTATCTTAGACGAACTAGGGATGCGCTCTTAATCTATGGAGATAGAGAACTTGAGGTAACTGGGTTTACCGACACAATTAATGGGCCTTGGAAATCAGCAACATATTTTGTTTGAACAATGAAGCAGTAAGCTGAAAATCTTCCAAGCAAGAGACTGTTTCCGATTCGACAAAAGAAGCGGAATATATTGCTGCAGCTGAAGCAGCAAAAAAGGCAGTTTGGATCCGTAAATTCCTAATTGGATTAGGAGTTAGCAGCTGAGCCCGTTCCATTGTATTGTGACAATAACAGGGCTAGCGTAGGCTAAGGAACCATGGTCTCATCAACGATCCAAGCATGTTCTTCGACGTTTCCATCTGATTCGTGAGATCATACATCGTGGCGATGTGAAGATCGAGAAGGTCGCATCAGATGACAACATTGCAGATCCGCTGACGAAAGCTATTCCTCAGCAAAAGTTTGAGCGACATGTACATAGTTCAAGTGTTAGATACTTGAGTGACTGGCTATAGGCCAAGTGGGAGATTGTTAGACAATTATGACCTATAGCGTCACTATTTGTAAAAGACATTGTGGTTTTGTACAAATTAACTATGTAACAAAGGAAATTGCTATTTTATCATTTTGTAATTAGATTACTTGAATATATAAATGATAAAAGTCCTTATGATTAGTTCCGGATTATAAGATATGAGACAGTATCAATCCACTAAGGTTTAATCATTAAATATCTCTAGTCGTAGTATTATCGAGAATGGACATCGATAATACGGAATAGACTAGTATTGCACTTGTACGTGTTATGGAAGCATAACAACATAGTTCTCATATATTTAAGTATTGGATACTTATGCAAGTGTGATAGGAGCCCATTGGTAGTATGACTATGTGTCTATGGGAATCCGCATCAGGGTAGGTGTATTTGGTCTTAATCTGAGACTTGCATCGCTAATACTTGTGACAATCAATACGCTTTGGTTTTGGTCGTCCGGGACTTTAACAGGTTCTGTGTACGCCTCTTCTTGGTTTATTGAGAATCGTAGTGTATTGGGTGTGATGTCAAGACAGAAGTATCACTTCAGTCATATGGAGATGATGATCACGCAGGGATACAAAACTGGTTCTCTATTATGTTGTAACTATCGGGATAATATGACAAGGTCATGATTATCTGATTATAGAGACTAGTTGCTTGTGATCTGATATATGCTTTGTACGGGGCAGACACTATTCCAGCCCCATGCCTTACATGTGACATCATATACTGGATCGTAATACGCAATACTACGTATACTACGTCTGACAAAGATTATATATTCCTTAAAGAATATTTCTGGAGAATTGGGTAGGCACAGTGCTTTGCTAGAAGCCAACCATGTCTTGTAAATCGGTAAGAACGTAGTGTAGGGTACGAATGTGTTCGGATAGTTCAACGACCAGATTTACTGCCAACATATCCAGGGATCTCATGGGTCGCTTCCCGAAGATTCACCGATGACATATGTCTCGAACAGAATTAATCTGGGATTAATTATGAGAGAGAGAAAATTAATCTAGGATTAATTACGGAGAGAATTTATCTGGGATAAAATTTGATTGTAGAGAGAGAACGATTAATTTAGAATTAATCGATAAATAATATATTCGATATATATAAATGAAATTAGATTTCATAACGGAATTAAAATTGGATTTTAATTCGGGGGAACAAATTAATTTAGAATTAATTCGCGAGCGACTTTAATAGTAATTTTGCTAGGCATAATTATTTAATTAATTTGATTTAATTAAGTCGCAACGAAAAATTCGTTAATTCGGAATTAACGAACCAGAGCCCGGAATGTGTTTAGAGGGCCCACTCAGATTTTGAATTTAAGTGGGGCTCACACCTAATCATGTCACTAGTCAACTTTATCAACTTTTGGTTGATAGAAGTTGGTAGGATTTTAGGTTGCTTGAAAAATACACAACCTTGATTTGTGAATGACATTTACCTAATTTTGAATTTGGTAAATGGTAATAGTTTTTTGAAAATGACATACACAACACACAAAATCAAAACAACTCACTCTCTCTCATTTTTCACTCAATTGCCGTGAACCTCTCTCCCATTTTCTCTCATTTTGGGCGTGAACCTAGGGTTTTTGTTTCTTGATTTTTGATTCAAAAATCTGCATTGCTAACACATCAATGGGTCTACAAAGGTGATAGGGAAACATCCATTGAGTTTGGAATTCATTCACCAAGCTTGGAGCTCAACATACAATCAAATAGAGGAGCTTGGAGCACTTCTAAATGAGACAATTTTTTGTTCTCAACACATCCAAGAAACTGATCGTTGTAAGTATTTTTCCGCATTCTTACTTCAAGTATTCACATCTTTTATGCTTATTTGATCTTGGAATTGTTATAAGAGAACCCAACACAGCCAGCATGTGGTTTAGGAACTTGACCCCGGGGAGTGTCAACAGCTTTGAGTAGTTGAGGAGATCCTTTGTGCAACACTTCAAAAGGGCGTGTGTACTAAGGAAGACGATGCGGTCGTTGAGGTTAATGAAGTAAGGAGACGATGAGTTTTTGAAGAGTTTTTTCGATAGGTATCACGGCCTGATTTTAGAGGTCGTAGCGTATGAGTCTCCAAAGGCCTTGGAAAGTTTCAAATGAGCTCTCAGGGTCGGTAAATTGTGGTCCCACCTAAGGATCCATGAGATACCAGACTATACTGTAGATTTGGAGCAGACAAGAAAGTCTGTGCTAATGGAGGAAGAAGAGAAGATTGCCTGATGAGGAGACACACAGAGGTTCAAGATACTCAGGCCGAAAAATCGATGGGATGTGGGTATAGACTTGAGGAGACCGGTCCCGAGAAAAAAGTAGTTCAGGCCGATACCTCGGAATAATAAAGTACGAGAGAAAAGACTGTCTGCCCAAGTCAACCTCGCTGCCGGAGGAACAATGTATACCCCCTCAACAGACCCCTAGCCCAGATAGTTCAAGCGGTACATGATAAATGTCTATTGATTGAGCCCGACCCAATGAAGTTTTCGAATGTGAAGAGAAGCAGCGCGACTTATTGCATGCACTATAATGCAATGGGACACGCCACAGAGCAATGTAGAGACCTGCGGGAGCAGGTGGAAAACTTGATAAAAAACGATTATCTGAATTAGTACATAGACCAAGTGGCTACGAAGACCGACCAACACTGTTAACGACTGTTGTCAGGATAGGTACTTGGAATGATGAGGCACTGAAGGGATATTTTCAATAGAGTCTCTCTTAAAATGACCCACAAAGAGTTATAAGATGGGCAGTAGATCCCAAGAAAATGAGTAAAACTCTTCCTTTCTAAGATAAAAACTTGTTTATCCATGCTTGTTTATTATTTGAGATTATTATCTCGGGTATGCTTTAGTACTGTCGAGACCTTAGTAGTTTGATGGATCGGGTACGTCGAACATGGGGAGGGAGAACACCCTTGTGGCCTCTGGCCATCTCATTATGTACCATTGGGTATGACGAACACGGGGAGAGAGAATACCCTCGTGATGTCTGACCATCTCATTCTGTACCATCGGGTATGCCGAACACGGGGAGAGAGAATACCCACGTGGCGTCTGACCATCCCATTATGTACCATTGGGTATGCCGAACACGGGGAGGGAGAATACCCATGTAGTGTTTGGCCATCCCATTTTATACCATCGAGTATGCCGATCACGGGGAGGGAGAATATCTCCGTGACATCTGGTCATCCTATCATGTATCATCGGGTATGCCGAACACGGAGAGGGAGAATACCAATGTGGCGTCTGGCCATCTCACCCTGTACCATCGGGTATGCCGAATATGGGGATGGAGAATACCCATGCGGCATCTGGCCATCCCATCATGTACCATCGGGTATGTCGATCATGAGGAGGGAGAACCCCCATGGCGTCTGGCCATCTTATCATGTATCATCGGGTATGACGAATACAAGGATAAAGAATACCCCGCGGCCTCTGGCCATCCCATCGTGTACCATCGGGTATGCCAAACACGGGGAGAGAGAATACCCCTATGGCGTCTGGCCATCCCTTGTTGTACCATCGGGTATGCCGAACACAGGGAAGGAGAATACCTCCGTGATGTTTGACCATCCCATCCTGTACCATCGGGTATGCCGAACACGGGGAGGGAGAATACCTCCGTGGTGTTTTTCCATCCCATCCTGTCTTATCGGATATACCGAACATGGGGAGGGAGAATGCCCTCATAGCTCTAGCTATCCCATTTTATCTCATACAGTGTGCAAACGTTCATTTTTGGCTCGGGATCGGGTTATGTCCCACCGAGACCTCATCATGTTTGGTGGCACAAGGAGGCATAATTCCCTTGTGGCCAAACATTCATTTTTGGCTCAAGGCTGCATTTGTTCCGCCGTGAACACTTTGAGATTATTGCCTCGAGGCTGTATTCCTTCTGCCGAGGCCATGTTTGTTGGCACCAAAAAGGGAACATTCCTTCATTGCCATGTTATTTTCCTAATAGCCCGAGGAGGTGAATGTTCCCTTGTGGTTTTATTCTGTTTTTCAGGACTCTGCAGATCATTTCCTTTCGAGTTAGCTGTGTGGCAAGAGCATGCATTTACCCGAGGAGGCATAAGATGGTCTTCTCCAGGCAAAGCCAAAAGGATTAGTTGACCAGAGCTAGTCCGAATCAACCTATTTGGTCAAAGAAGCACCGAGATTTACAGTTGTGATACCCGTCATATGATGGGGCAGACATGGGATTCTGGGCTTATTCAAGATTGAGCATAAGCATGAGAGGAAATTTATTTCTTCAAAAAGTATTCCAAGTATTTAAAATGTATCACGAGACATCAGGTTGAAGCAATATAGAGTGTTCATGAGAGCGTCAACCCGAAGACGCCAGATCAGTCTACGGCTTCATGCACCACTATCTTTTTATAGTTCCCGACACCAACTCGCTTACTCGTTGATACCGAGAACTATGAGACAGATGTTGATGATGGTTTTTCGGCCCCCAAGAAGTCAGAATCCTGAGGAAGGGTGTAAATGGGATTTTCATTTCCAAGCCTCAAGCTGAGGCATCCGGCCCATTGAGGAGGCCAGCAATGGATTTCACTTGATGTCCGACCCGAGTTGGAGAGATATTCGGAAAAGCAAAGCAGAGCAAGGCCTTAGGACTGACCTGGCCTGGTAGCTCAGCATGGCAGACTGACAGCTTTTTCAGTTGCCCGACCCAGTTGGTCGGGTCGGGGGTTAGTCGTATGATCAAGTCAAGATGACGTAAGCCCTATATTGGGACTTGCACCTTCCAAAGAGGTCAGACGTAACCAGAGCTGGTCACCGGCTTATCTTCTAGCACACGCTATCATATGAGAGATAATAGATTATAGGTTGGAGGTAGCGTGTGGCAGTGGCCAATAATAGCTTGGTTTAAAGAGATGTCAGGTGTCAGGCCTACTTTCGGCAGAACAGTTGAGGAAGAGAGCCATCGCATTAACGGTAAATTCACATGGCTGACGTCATGAGATTGTTGTAACAGTAGAATTTACCTAGTATATAAAGGGATTTGGAATTCATTGTAAAAGGTTGACTAAATTTATTCACGCACAACTTGTAAAAGAGAGAGCAAAAAGCTTAAGTGTAAGTGTGAGGTTGTAAGAGGTCGGTCAGACGAGCTCGAGAAATAGGCAGGTCGGTCATACCCGACCACGTTATAAAAATTTTCTTTTCTCTTGTGTCCGTGGACGTAGGTTGGATCCATTTCGCCGAACCACGTCAAACCCTATGTTTTGTCTGTGTGTTTTATCATCTTTTGTAGGTTTGTATTTGATCCCCAAATCAAACAAATTCACAGTTGAGGGGGGATTGTTCGATGAGTGAATTTACGGATTTGTCCCCGAAACAAAAATCATCCGTAAACACACATGTTAGACAAAAAAATGAATTTTAGTGCTTAGAAGTGTAGCACTGGGAAATGTGTGAATGAAGTATGTATTTTAACTTATGGCAAGATACTTGATTTGTGACTATTCTGTTTCCTCTCCTCTTTTTTCTCACCATTCAATTGTGTAGTCACTTTGCTTATGGGATCCCAGCAGCCAACAGCTGCAGACACTCTTCAATTAGTCCAGGGATTAATTTCCATCTCAACTTTTTCAACTAGGATAAATTAATGAGTCAGATTCTCTTCGGTGGTACAGAATATTTTATTGACGGTTGCTTAAATGATTCATAAAATGGCAATCTGGTATTTTATTTATTCGGTATACATTTTGTTTTCCCCTAATTATTAAGTAGCTATGATTTTAGGGTCTAACAATTAATATAGCGAAACTTTATGCAACAATCATGATATTTAAAAAGCAAAGATATTCATTTTAGACAAAATACCCTTAACCTTTACAATTATTATTATTATTATTATTATTATTATTATTATTATTATTTTTACTTTTCTTCAATTTTATTTAAAAAGCTGTTGTTATGGGGTTTTCATGCCAGTAGCTTGCTACCATGGTTCCATGGCAGCAGCAGGCTACCCAGCACAGTCCATGGTCGGCCTGCAAATTTTTTTTTTTTAGGTGTCTCAGACCCCTCTCAAGGAGCTCAAGCCATCTCAAGGTGCCGTAAGCACTAGCGGAGACACTGAGGGGCCAGTGGGGGCAACAACCAGATTAAGAATTCTAAATTGAAAATAAAAAAAAATCCAGCCCATATAAATTCCACTCTTAACCTGCGTTCTCACAACTCTCTTAACCTGCGCATCCTTCTCTCTCCCTTCACCACCGATCTTCTTCAGCTTCTCTTTCTTATCAGCTTTTCAGGTAACTACAGTTTTGCTTCTTTTTTTTTTTTAGTTAAAATTGTTAAGCTTATATATGATTTCTTGCTTGCCGACAGTTTTTATTATTAATTTTTTTATGTATATTATTATAAAATTTTATAATTAGTTTAATTATGAGGAATATGAAATTTAAACTTGTAAAATTGGTGGCTTTTTATTATTATTCTGAGGATTTAATTAGTTTAATTCCTGCTTGCTACTGGTTAGATTGGTTTTGTCCTTTTTTTTTTTTTAATGTTGGAGCTACTACCGTCTTTCACAATTGACCATTAAGAAGTTAGTTTCTTTTATCACATTGTTACTTTAATTAACTATTAAGGGGCAACTTCTTTAGCCAGAGGCTTGCTATGCAATATGACTGAACTGTTTAAAATGAGTTTCTTCATGAGATCAATTAATGTTTTATTTTTATATCATTTTTTTTCTAATAGACTACAAATTTAATTTTGAAACAGTTATGGAGAAATATTTTAAGAAAGTCTCAAAACTTTCATCATCAATCGATGATAGTTTAAAGGAAAAAGTTTCAAATTCTTCAAAGAAATTACAAAGAAGTGATGATTGTTCAAAAAGAAAAAGTGTCTTCTTTGGAGAGAATGGGTAAAGCATTCTTTTCAGTTTTAATTGATGAATCTCGTGATGTATCAACAAAGGAGCAATTGGCTATTGTTTTGTGGTATTTGAACAAAAGTGGGCATGTAGTTGAATGTTTCATTGGTATTGAGCATGTTACTAGTACCACAGCTTTGTCACTGAAGGAAACAATTGACAACTTATTTTCTGAACATGGATTGAATATTTCTAGATTACGTGGGCAAGGATATGATGGGGCTAGTAATATACAAGGTGAATCGAATGGTCTCAAGACACTTATTTTAAATGAGAATGGATGTGCTTATTATGTTCATTGTTTTGCTCACCAACTTCAATTAGCTCTTATGGCTGTGGAAAAAAATAATGTTGAAGTTCAATCTTTCTTCAATATAATTGCTAATGTGATGAATGTTGTTGGAGGCTCATGTAAGCGTCACGATGTTCTTAGAGAGAAACAAGTTTTAGAAATTGTAAAGGCAATTTCTAATGACGAAATTTCAAGTGGGCAATGGCAAAATCAAGAGACTAACTTGAAGCGGTTTGGTGATACACGTTGGGGTTCACACTATGGCACTTTACTTAGTATCATTACCATGTTTCAACCCACAATTGATGTCATTGAGATGATTGTCGAAGATGGAGCAACTCGTGAACAAAGATGTGAGGCAAGTAATCTTTTAGATTCAATGCAATCATTTGAATATATATATTTGGCTTATATTTGATGAAAAATATATTATCATTGACAAATGAATTGTCATTAGCATTGCAAAGAAAAGATCAAGATATTGTGAATGTCATGAAGCTAGTTAGATTGTGTAAAGATAGCTTGCAAATGATGAGGGAGAGTGGATGAGATTATTTATTTAGTCAAGTTGTCTCTTTTGTGATGTATATAACATTGATGTGCCTAATATGGATGGCATATTTATTACTCGAGGTCGTTCAAGGCGTAAAGATAAAAAAACTATCAACTTGCATCATTATCGGGTTGAATTATTTTATGTGGTTTTAGATGCCCAACTTCAAGAGCTTAACAATCGTTTCAATGAGACAAACACCAAGTTACTTCTTTGTTTAGCTTCCCTTAGTCCATGCGATTCATTCTCCTCATTCAATAAACAAAATGTAGTTCGTCTTGCTCAATTTTATCCCACAGATTTCTCTTCAATAGAGCTCCTCGTACTAGATGGTCAACTTGATACGTACATTATGGATATACGTTCTAGTATTGAGTTTTCGAAATTGAATGGGATTGGTGATATTGCAGCAATGTTGGTTCAAACTAAAAAGGATAAGGTATATCTACTACTTTACTTACTTTTAACATTAGCTTTGACTTTACCTGTTGCCACTGCTACTGTAGAGAGAATATTTTCAGCTATGAATATTGTGAAGACTAGGCCACGCAACAGGATGAGAGATCAATAAATGAATGATAATTTAGTTACATATATAGAAAAAGATGTATTTATGAGTATTGTTAATGAAACTATCACATAAGGTTTTCAAAATATGAAATCACATCGTGGACAATTGTAATGTATAAAATATTCACATATCAATATAGATATAAATATTTTGTATGTTTTTTTTTTATTTATATTTATTTTTCATAACTTTGCCTCCACTGACTTGATTTCCTGGATACGCCACTGGTCTTAAGACCGTCTCAAGGTATCTCAAGTCTGTCACAAGAGTCTCAAGCCTGTCCTAAGGTGTCTCATGTTGACCTTTTAGGTCTCAAACCCTAAATTGATTTTGATTATAATAAATCATGTATCAAAGACATAATGGTAAATAAATCCTTTCAAGTTAAAATTGAGCTTGAGATCAAAGGAAATCAAATGAAGATGAAAGAGACTGGTTTAGGTATATTTCTATATAATCTTGTAATGCTTGTATAGAGTGAGATTATGCATGATAAGCACTTTAGAGCTGAAATCATTTTTACATGTGGATAATTTACAAAATTCCATGTTTTTTTTTTGGAATCATTGGAAATCCCGCCGCCAAACCACATCTTCCGGGCTTAAGCGAAGCAGGTAAAACCCCCGGCTGTCCCAGACTCTTACAAGAAACGCACTCCCTGAATTCGAATCCAAGACTTCAAGGTTTCATTAAATGATAAAACCTTATTTTAATCATATTAACAAAATCGTTTTCAAGTTTGTCGATTATAAAAGATACACTTGATTTTGATTAAAAAAAAAAAAGGGTCATTGTTTTATTTTAAAACAATCGTATTTATAGTAGTACATTTTTAAATTTTAAAATAAGGATTAAAATATAAGATTTTCAAAATTTCTGAACAGACTGGACATTTTATGGGTAGTCCCATAATCGTCCGAACGGAGGCAATGAGCTTGCCTATTGAAAACCCTCGGACTGGACGTCCGGTCCATAAAATTCAGACATCTCAACAGACTTTGAAGAACGAAAGCTGAGATTTGATTAACCGAACCTGAAAAATCTGACACGACATCGACCGGACGACCGAACATACCACCATTGAACGTCCAAACTCGCAAAAATTTATATAACAATTAGTTTTTCAAAGGCACTATAAATTAAATACTTTGGGGTCATTTTGCTCTTGATCCAAATCAAAAACTTGCATATACTTCATATTTTGATCATCTATTGAGTTCTCGTTTGCTTAGATCATAATGAAACTCAAGTTGTTCTTAAACTTGTATAATTTGCTCATTTAGGAGCTTTTTTATTGTTGGATATTTCTTCTCCATTGGTTTGTAAAATCCAAATAGTTGGGTCATCTATAATTCTGTAAAGAAAAATTATAAAGGTTCGATCCACATCCGGAAGTTGGATTGGGTCATCTTCAAAGCCAGTAAAGAAGAAGTGTAAAAAAATTTCATTAGCACTCAGGATGCTAAGCGTTGCAGTGAATCTTCTTACGGGTTGCTTGAGGCGTGGACATATGCGAGATTACCAAACCACGTAAAAATCGCATTGTGTACAATCTTTCTAACCCTATCTTTTTATTTTGTATTTGATTATTAATTTGTTGAGATATTAGGTATGTATTGAATTGGATGATATTGAGTATTTATTGGATAAATTAATTGGAATATCATTTGTAAGTTATCTCAAGACTATCTCAAGGTTTTTCAAATATCTAGGTGTCGCAAGAAACTGTCTTAAGGTGTCTAGAGTTTGATTATTAATTTTGTCTTAAAATGTGAATTTGCTCATTTCTTGAAAGAATTACTTGTTGCCCGAAATTAATATTTTAAATTTGGGAATACCCAAAATTGATAATTTCCTAATTGAATAATAAATAATTTTAGTAATAATGAAATTCACAATCTAATGGTTGACTAAACAGTTGAAACTCAAATATTAGAACGGATCGCAACTAGATATAGATAGATCACAAGTTACTGCGATTTTTATTTTTCAAAAGAAAATAAAAGATAAGTAGCATTGATATTAAAAGCCAGCTTAGTTCGTAAAGTTAATGTCACTGTCCTACTAAATAAAATTGTCTATTAAAGTAAGAGTGCAATATTCTTAATTTTACCGTATATTTTCAATACATCTCGATACTCATTTATATAGGCATGAGATCATAATGAGATACATGAAACACAAAAAACATACAAGAATCTTATAAAAATTATGCACAACAAAAAATAAGATCTTTAGCGTCGAAAAATATTGACGCTAAAAGAAATTGAAAATTTTCGACGCTAAAATATGGACGAGAAATACATTTAAGAGAAATTGAAACTTTCAACGCTAAATCACGTATTTGGCGACGAATATTTTCGACGCCAAATAATTTTATAATTAATAAAATCTTATTTATTTTTCTTTTAGCGTCGAAATTTATTACCTTAGCGTCGAATATTTTCGACGCTAAAGGTGATATATATATATATTATTTTGTTACTTTTAGCGTCGAATATTTTCGACGCTAAAGGCTATACGAAAATTATTATAACAATTGACATTTCAAACTAATTTCATTACAGAAGTAATTAAATTTTTCGAAAATATAAGAGCATTATTATAAATTTGTTATAAAAAAATTATAACAATGATATCTTTATTGATATAAAAATAAAATTATAAAATTTATCACAAAAAAAAAATATAAAATGATAAACAAAGTGATAAAATACAATTTTCTATATATTTTCTCAATCTTCACTTTCATTTGTTTTTAATTTTCTTCACTATATTCGTTTTCATAATTTCTTCATCTTCATATTCCCCTACCAAAAAAAATAAAATTGGATGTTAATATAAAATATAAAAAAATAAACAAAACACTTAAGAAAAAAAGAATTTTAGAGAAGAAATAAGAGTATGAGAGAAAGAAAGTGAGAATATGAGAAATGAAAGAGCAAATGAATTTATAGGAAAAAAAATAACATTTAGCGACGAGATGATCTTTCGTCGCTAAAGGTCCTCAAATAGCGGGAATTATTTCCACTAAAATTTTGATTTTTACCGTCGAAATTTTTGACTTTTAGCGTCGAAAATTCGTCGCTAAATGTAAAAATTTTTAATCTAATCTAAGTAGACGATAAATTCAAATTTTAGAAAGCGGGAGTTCAAAAAATTTAAATTTACCATTTAGCGTCGAAATATTTGACTTTTAGTGTCGAAAATTCATCGCTAAATGTCAAAAATTAAAATCTAATTTTATTAAGTGATAAATTCAAATTCTAGAATGTGGGAATTTGAACATTTTAAATTTACCCTTTAGCGTCGAAATTAAAATTTGATGCTAAATGGGCAACTCTTTAGCGTCAAAATAGTTTTTGGACACTAAAGGGTCAATCTTTTAGCGTCAAATCGAATTTCGACGTTAAAAGGTAGAATCTTTAGCGTCGAATTTAAATTTCGACGCTAAATGTGCAACCTTTTAGCGTCGAATCAAATTTCGATGCTAAAAGGTTGACCCTTAAGCATTCAAATAGATTTTCGATGCTAAAAGGTTACCTTTTAGCATCCAATTTAAATTCGACGCTAAAGAGTTTATTAGCGTCGAAAAAGTTTGGACGCTAAATATCCATTTTCTTGTAGTGATGATACATTATAATTTATCAATATCGAGATGTATAGAAATTTAATGTTATCATACATTGATTAAAATGAATTATAAATATAGAGATGTGTAAAAGTTTAATGTATCATAAATAGATCCGGCCACGGTTCCGATTCGGAACCGAAATCGAACCGGTTGGAACCGGACGGTTCCTGTTGGTTCCAACCGGTTCCGGTTCTGAAATCGGAACCGTGATTTACCGGTTCGGTTGGGGTTCCACCCCAACGCGAACTGGTCCGAACCGCTGGAACCGAATGATTCCAGCAGTTCCAACCGAAACCGTAGGGTTCCAACAGGAACCCTCCCAACGGCTACTAGCCGTTGGGGACACCCCAATGGCTAGTAGCCGTTGGGTTTAAAGGGCAGGGAGCCAAACGGCTCCCTGCCCCTTAAATTAAAAAAAAAATTGGCCGTTGGCCATTAATTTTTTTTTTTGTAATATTATATAATTCCTATTATACCCCTAATAATGGTAATAAAATGGTTATATTTAGGGGCATTTTCGGTATCAAAAAAGATTCTAAAATTCTATAAATATGGGTCATTTTTCATTATTTCAACACATAAATTTCTCATCTCTCTCAATTTTTACAATTCTCTTAGTCTCAATTTTCTCATTTATAATAACAAATTAGTTATTATCATTCTCAATTTTCTTATTATCATTCTCAATTTTCTTATTCTTCTTACTTATTTCTTTATAAAAAAAATGGCAAGCTCATCTGAGAACATAATGTCAAATATGACAACCCAAGAGAGCGGCCATAGTGTCGGTTCACAATCACGAAAAAAAGAAGTTAAGTCTCATTCATCGGATGGTTTCAAAATTCATTTTCATTTAGACCAAGACGATGAAGCTTCAAGAGCAGTATGCAACCATTGTGGGGTTTCCTACAAATTTTCTGGTGGATACGGCAATATGATCAAGCACCTGAAAAGACATCATGCGGTTGAACTTGGATTTGATACGACACAAACTCAAATGGCCAGGTACGCATCTTCTAGTAAAGGTACGAGTGCTGTAGATTTATTTAAATATTCCGATGCAAAAAATAGAGAAGAATTTGCGAAATTAACTTGTATGACACATCTTTCTTTAAGCTTTGGTGAAAAATTTCATTTTACTAATTACATGCATAATGCTTTTAATCCTGCTGCATGTAGAATGACTCGAAACACAACAAAACGTCATATTTTTAAATTATACAAAGATGGTAAAATTATTTTAAATGAAATATTTAAAGAGATTAAATGTCGTATTTCTATATGTTCTGATATTTGGAGTGACCATTGGCAAACACACTCATACATGGCTGTGACTTGTCATTGGATTGATGCATCATTTACCATATAAAAACGACTTATTGCATTTAGAGTTTTTGATGACCAACATACTGTACAAAATATTTATAGAATGATCAAGGTAATTTTTGATGAATATGGTTTAGTAGATAAAATTTTAACAATTGGATTTGATAATGCATCTGCAAATACTGCATCCATCAATGATTTAAAAGAAATATGTCAACCAAATTTAGAGGGTCGGTTTTTTCATATTCGTTGCACATGTCATATCCTTAACTTATGTGTTCAAGATGGTCTGAAATTATTATCACATTTCATTGATCCTATTAAGACGACACTCAATGTATTTGGTCATATTCTCAAGTTATGAGAGAATGGGCCAAGTTTTGTAAAATAAATGGTATTAAACCGATTAAATTTTCAAGAGATGTTCCAACACGTTAGAATTCAACTTATTTTCTTTTATGTCAAGCATTACAATGCAAAGATGCATTATGTAATTTTTTTTCTCAACATGTTCAAAATATCACACTTTTTCCTAGTCAATGAAATATTTGTGAAATTTTTTTAGATATTTTAAAAATTTTTAATGATGCTACTCTAATTTTTAGCGGAGTTTATTATCCTACAGCACATTTATTTCTTCTTGAAAGTTTGAATATTGTTGGTACTCTCGATGAACATGTTGAAAGTAACGATCCTAATGATATTGTTTTGTTCGAAGCCATTACTGCTATGAAGGTAAAATGGTTGAATTATTTTAGAGAAATTCTTTTATTTTATCTTATTGCTGCTGTTTTTGATCCTAAATTTAAATTAGAAAGTTTGAATAGTGCTTTACAAGCTTACTATGGTTATTTAGGAATATTAAATGAAATTGATATTACAAGAATAATAGTGAGATTAAGAAATGATTTAATTGAGTTATTTAATGATTATATTGTAAGATATAACTTAGGAACATTAGGTGAATCTAGTACGACAACTAATAACCTTGAATTAGATAATTATTTATCTACAAATTTCGAGTTTCCTACTGAAAGTTTAGTTAGTAAAAATTTTAAAATCCTTGAATGGTGGAACCGACATCAAAATATATATCATGTTTTATCAATTATTACTAAAGAGATATTGGCAGCACATATTTCCACCGTTGCGGTTGAGCAAGCCTTCAGCTTGGGGGCAATATATTAGAAGCTGAATGATCTTCATTACATCCAAGCACTCTAGAAGCAACAACTTGTGTGGATTATTGGACTCGAGCTGATCTGAGATAACAAGAAGATGCCCCTATGATTTTGAAGACTTGTTCGATAATGCATCTACAACAACAAGTGCAAGCGGAACCGCAACTGAAGGATCAACTGATAATGATGATTGATAATTACAAAATTGTAAATTTCCAAAGGGGAATTATCTTAAAATTGTAATGGAATTACGTGAGCTTTGATTCCTCTCACCCCTGTAGGATACATAGACAACTTAAATTTTTTAAAATTTAAGTTCAAGTTCTTCAATTTAATAATTTTATTTATTTATTAAATTAATCTAATTTATTTTAATTATTTTCGAATTTTTTATATAATTAAAAAAAAACGGTTCGAACCGGAACCGGAACCGACCGGTTCGATTTCGGTTCGGTTCACGGTTCCGATTCCACTTAAGTGTGGAACCGAAACCGAATCGGAATTAACCGGTTCGGTTCCGGTTCCGGTTCCACACTTGTGGAAACAGAAACCGACTGGTTCGGTTCGATTTCGAACCGGAACCGAACTGCCGGCCATGTCTAATCATAAATACTTATTAAAGTGCATTGTAGATATCTAATTATGTGGAAATTTAACGTATCATTAAGATTGATTAAAGTGAATTGTAAAGATTGAAATGTGTGAAAATTTAATATATTAAAAATATTAATTAATGTGATGACTTAAATATAATTTTATCCCATAATTTGTGTAATGTCACGTGACAACACCAAAGGATAAAATGGACAAAAATCTTCGTTTTGAAAAAAAAAAAAAAAAACTTAATTAAATTGCGATTATTCACAATTATCAAGTGATTAAACCGCTCGCTCGCTTATACTTGTGAAAAACAAATTGGCTACTCTCTTCCTACACTAGAGTTTGAAGTGTTTTCATTTCCTTTTGGAAATGTCTTATTATTTTTAAAAATGTGGCAATGATGATAAAATACTATGAAATTATAGGAAAAATAAATCTAAAAAAAAAAAACCCATTCTCACTTATCTACAAATTCACCAAAAACTCATTATTTTTATTTAGTCCATACCCTTTAAGTGAGGGTTGACAAAAAGATTTACCATGAATCATCTTCATCTATAACAGTTTTATACCACTCAATTATATGGTTCTTTTGGATAATTTTTTGGGTCATTATATCATGAATCCATCTTCTTCGCGGAGAATCGGTTCAAGCCAATTAACATGTTTCTTAAACTCGCTAGCCGTTTGTGTCTAAACTCGCTACCCATTTTCGATGTACTTTGAAATTTTCAGGAAAATCGGTTAGCTGCTATCCTGATATCGGCTAGCGAATTGCTGAAAAAGTCTTGCACAATGATATGCATACACTAAGCAATTTGAATTTTACAAAATAAAATAATTTCCATATATAAGTAAGCAATAAAAGGGTCCTATAACAACTACAATTATCAATTGCATACTTGAACGCTTCAATTAGAAGAATTACCTTAATTCTTGAATGAGTTCTGTTAGGGAATTATACTAAGAATTATGATGTTGCAACACTCACAACTTGATGCAACAAGATTTCGAAGCAACACTCACAACTTCAACGCTACATTCATAGCGAAGAGTCAAAAAGATTTCAAAGTGTTTTCGAAGATGAAGTGTCATAGTTTAGGATTTTAAATGTAAGTGAGTTCCTATGTAGGTGTTTCTAAGTTAATAAGACTCATGCATTATCATTTGAAGCATTTAGGGTCAAGTGCATAATTGTTTTAAAACGTTTCAGCCCTGTTTTGAGTACTGGAACCAGCACACCGGTCTTCAAACCGGTGACTGAAGAATGGGGTCTTTGGACACTTGCGTTCGAACAAAATGTCAAACGCTACTCGAATGAAAGGTCTCTGGACACTTATGTTCAAACGAATGTGATTACACCCAAAAAAATACTTGTGGTTATCGCAGTATAGTTGGGGTGCCGATTCCTTAGAGAGATGGTTATATAGAAACTAATTTACTTAAAAAAAATGTTGGTAATAATTTAATTAAAGAAAAAGATTTAATTGGCAAATTAAAATAAAAATTACAAAAATACGTAAGAATTATAAATAGAAAAAGACAGCAAAACGTCATGAATCTCTCTTGTGCTACGTCCCTATATTTAATAATAGATTCATTTTATTACTCAATTGGGGTTTCACTTCCCAAACCACAAAATAAATCAATTTAAAACATATTAAATCTTAAGGTAATTGGTATAATATTTTCTCTATATTAAAAGAGTAATAAGTTATTATTATGACCTATACCTAACGTCGACGATATTCCCAATGGTAGTACCGTAGCAGAAGATTAACTCACAAAATAACAATACCACTCATAATCGGGTTCCCCAATTGTCCATAGAAAAAAAAAAGACCATTCCTATATGAAAATAGGTAAAACTCAATCTCTGAATTAATTAAAAATCAAAGGTGAAAGTGAATAATAAATACCAATTGTATTAAATATTAAATGTTATTCATGAATCAAATATATATATATATAGGAATGGTCTTTTTTTTTGAAATTTTCTGAAATTTTCGGAATCGTTTAGGAAATATTTTGGGAATTTTATGGAAAAACCACATTAGGGATAAAATCATAATTTACTAAAATTATGACTTTATGGCCACTCCTATAGTACTCAAACTACTGTAGCAGTGCATATAATGTGTAGGAAAATTCTCGAAATTTTTGAAATCGTTTCTGAAACGTTTTGGGAATTTTCTGCACTATGGACAAAATGGTGATTTGATGAAATTACCATAATCAGCCACTGCTACAATGAATGGATCAGTGTAGCAGCGGGCTAGTTCAATTTTTCAAATGATCCGATTGTCTGGTTATCACGATCGGTCGGTTCGCTGAACTAGTAAACAAATTAACATGTAACCGCGAAAATTATTTTCGAAAATTTTATCACGAATCTCTTCACGTAATCACTTCGAATATTCAATATTAATGAGTGATTACGGTAAAATACAAATAATTAGAGATATATGATATCAGATAATTTATCTAGATTAAAAAAAATAAAAATTAATTTCGTCCACCGATGCACTTCCGCTGGATTTGCCCTAACACTAGGGATGACAACAAGACCCGGACCCGGACGACCCGGGTCCGGAATTAAAAAATTGGGACCCGGGTCTTTAAAACGAAGACCCGGGTGATTCCGGGTCCGGAAAAAATTAAAAAAAAGTAAAAAATAAAAAAATAAATTAGATTTTAATGAAAAAATATAAAATATTATGCATATATATATATATATATATAATAATAGAATTTAATAAAAAAAATTAAAAGAATTGAAATAAAACTAATAAAATTGACAAAATAGAAAAATTAATATAAAAAAATACAATTAAAATTTAAAAAAAAAAAAGAATTCGGATAATCGGGTCCGGATTTTGCCATCCCTACTTAACACCCTATGCTTACTAACTCTAAAGTTTCCCAAGTCTATGAGATGTGTCAAGCAAGCCACTCAAAACAACTATTTTCTTGCATTAAACATTTGTGAACCAAATGAAGAATATCATCAATCACAATGCTATAAGCATCAAATGAAAGATGGTAGTAGCAAAATAATCCATTTTCACTATTTTTAAACCATGAAGATAAGAAGCTGATGATGAGGTGACCTTTGGGCACTTATTTCCTCTCTCTCTCAATTGGCGTGTGAGTGTACTATTGGTGATAGGGTAGGTAAATAAGTAGGACTTTGAAAAATCCTTTATAATTTTAAGCTTGTCTATTTAGTTCGAATTTAATAAAACATAATAAGAATATTAATTTAAAATTTAGGAAATTTGGTTTTTTTATTTTTAAATTATAAAAATATTAATAAACAACACTTGAATTGTAGAATAATTTTTTAAAGCCCGACCCATTTATGTAGTCTAGTTGGTGAGGATGAGTGACTAGTGTTTTTGAAAATCATCACATGCTTACATTTAAGCTTGCTTTGATTGATTTGGGAAAACTTGTCCCTTAATCACACCTACTTGCCATGCCTCATTTGACTGTGTTATTTCACATTTTAGCTTAATTAATTTATGCTTTAATGTGAATAAAGCAAGTAGTGTGGCCGGCCAAATGCATTTCATTTTGTCTTATATTTTGTATTTGTTGGAAAAAATAGTTTTACATATTGATTTTTTCATGGTTAAGTGAAAGTAAAATTAATATCAAATATCAATATCAAAAGCTGAAATATTAGAATCTTGAAATTTTTGTATAATTCTTGAATGTACGTTTTGATCGAGGTGGGATTGAATTTTCTAACATTAAGACGGTTTCCACCTCATACCGATACTGATGGTTTTGTAATTATCGTCTCCCATGATAAAATGATCACTTCTTTTCATATTAGCACTTCAAATTAAAAGAACATTGAACAAAAAATAAATGAAATCTCTCTACATTACTGACTGTCTAATATATACATTGTAACACTTTTCAACTCTTTAATTTATTTTAGTAAATTATGTTTTTCATCCATCTTTAATATAGCAATAAATGAGGGTTATATAGATATGGAGGGATGAAAATTATGAGGTACTTTTCTTGCTTTTGGTTGTCTTTAATTAAAGAGTTACATCATTTCATCATTTCACACATACATTTTGATTTTTTTTTTTTTTCTATTTTGGATTTTGAATAAATCCAAATGAAACATTATATTTTTACACTTAAAAACATCATAAAGGATTTGTCCTTCCATATTTAAAGTTGTAATTTATCAAAAGATTAAATGTTTGAACATACCGTTTGCACCTTTTTATTAGAAAGACAAAAATTTATTTGGAAAATTTATTTTGATAGTTAACAAATGATTATTCGCTACCTTAATATTTAACAAATACATTTCATATATCGTGAGTTTTTTTTTTTTATGTTCAGGTCCATAATTATGTCCACTTACTAATCATAATGACTATAAACATTCTTGTTCTTGTTGAATCATACAAATAGAAGTCAACATAAGCTGTATTTATTTTTGCGCTATGCCCACGATCTATTCAATGAGGGTATAGCTCTTCTCCTTCAAAATCTAGGTAAAGACTCTTTTCGCATCATTGTCGTAGATTATTTCATATTCATGTTCCCATGATAATCATTAGAAATCTTATTTTCTAATATTAATATAACTAACAGAAACTCCTTCTCGAGGTTAACTTACTCAATTTTGAAAATTCGAATATCGAACCATATAACACGGGGTTGATGAACCCTATCTCAATATACATTGGTCTTATTGAGGATTATTCTATACCCAAAGAACATATAGAGATTAGACCATAAAATATTTCAAACATGCATGACATTTGAATATCAAGGGTCATACACAAGACCATCGTGACATTTCAAGTCTAAAATCATATATACTACTCAACTCAATACCCCCTATGGTGATTATGTGAATTACCTATTAGGAGTCTTCAGTGATCAGTGAGTTATTCAATATTCACTCTTTATTAAATACACATATATCTATACACGCTTCGTTAAAATTGTGGTTCATTTGAGATATACGACATGTGCTAGTCTGTCCGATTTACTAACTAACCTATATATAAATAAACTCTATGACTAAGAATAGTTTTTGAAAATAAACTAAATAGTGATATTTCTCAATTATTAATTATAATATTTTATAACTATATCACTACAATAACTATTCTTGGATTTCTATCATTTTACACACATAAATTTTAGCATATGTACATCCAACGATGCGATAAGTTATTGACTAGCAACAGTACCATATGTAAAAGTAATGAAATGGAAAACAAACAATTTTGCATTAATAATTTTATTCTAAATATAAAATAAATTGGTGCTTGAGCATCACTAACCATATACTCTCCCCGGAAGTATGTATTGTTTAAAAAGATTCTTTTAATTTGTAAATAATAATTTAATGGTTTATTCTTCTACCCTCCTTATTATAAAACTTGAATTGCACTGTTACTGTCCCTTTTTTTTAATAGTTATTTTATAATGGCTATCCAATTTTTATACCATCTATATTAATGAGGTTCAAACCCCAGGTTTTGTTTTAACTTGAGAGATTTACTAACTGAACCTGCTGATTATAGTGAAATAAAATATGCAGTTATAAAATAAAAATTAGTGGTCTTTAATAGGAGTAATTCTTTGGTGCAACGGAGATACGGATGACGTGTTATCACCAACAAATTAGTAAATGACATATATGATTTAATATCCGTATTTTTAGTTATTTTTTTAATATTTTAGCATGTGTGGCAATGTACTATTGGATTGTTACACAGATGACGTGATATATCTGTTGTATTGTAATGTTAGTGGTGTAGTTAGTAGTTGTGTAATGTGTAGTTGGTTGTTGTGTTGTTATGTATTTAATATGGTAGTTGTATAATGCATTTCGACCATTCCAGACGCAACGGTAACCTCATAATCGTCAAAATCAATCTCGATCTTATACTATTTGACAAATGGAAAAGTTAGATGATATGCAACCCATTCCTACTGTCCTCACAGTTTCAAACTACTGTCTTTGGGTTCAGGAAAAGCGTAGTTTTCTCAAGTGTCGGAAACTATGGCGCTATGTTACTGGGGATGTCAAGTCCCCCACTCGGCTCACTGATGAAACTGAAGGACAGCTCGCTGACCATCTCAATGATTGGGATAGTAAGAATCACCAAATTCTGACATAGTTTTGGAATATTTCGGTTCCAGCCATTCATCATCAATTTGGCCGCTATGAAACTGCCAAAGAAGTTTAGGATCTGCTTGCATTAAGGTATACCTCTTCTGATCTTCAGTATCAACTGTAGGAAAAGTTGCATATTTTGAAACAAGAGAAAGTTCAGTCTCTTACTATTTTTCTTGCTCAAATGAAGAATATTTGGGACACACTTGCTATGTCAGAACCATCTATGAGTTGCACTATTGATTCAACTAAGTATGTGGCACAACGTGATCGCATGCGGCTAATTCAATTCCTTATGGCCCTTACTGATGACTTTGAATCTTGCTGAGCTTCATTGTTACATCAATCTCCCCAGTCTACATTAGAAGTTGTTTTCGCTCATTTATTATCTGATGAAACTCAACTAAACTTACTTAAGCCTCCTCAAGATGATGATGAGCTTGCCACTGTAAGCAATAATTCCAGTAAAAAAGGAAAATTTTGTTATACCTGTAACAAGGCTGGTCAGATCCTGTCTGAATGTCGTTTTACTGAATGTCACCAATGTAAGAAAAATGGACACATAGCTTCCAATTGTCCTCATAAGGAAGAATGTCGTTACTGCAAGCTGTCTAGCCATTCCATTGAGCAGTGTCTCACTCGTCCACCAAGATCTAATCAGACCTCAAGGTCTGCCAATTCCACCATTGCTATTGTCAATAAAGTCAATGACTCTCCTGACTCTACTGGTAACTTAGAAACACTCCTTAGATAGATACTCTCAATTATTTCTCGTACTTCCACCGCCTTATCTGTCACTTCAGGTAATTCTCCTTGGTATTTTGATTTTGGTTGTTGCAATCATATGACTTCTCAATCCCCATTATTTTCCTCCACCTCTCCCACCATAAGTATTTCTCCAATTTTCACTACAGATGGTTCACAAATACTTGTAAGTCAGTCTGGCCACATATCAACATCTATACTCACTTTACCAAACATATTTTTTATTCCCAAACTTATATTCAACTTTATTTCTATTAGTCAACTATATGAACTTGGATTAGAGTTTCTATTCTCCACTAATGGTTGTCGTGTGCAGGATCCGCAGACGAGACAGATTCTTGGGACATGTAGTAGAATTAGATGTCTGTTTGAACTCGCCTCTCTGCATCTTCTTTCAAATCGTTTTTCTCAGCTATGTGTTGTATCTACTCCATATTCTCTTCACTTGTGGCATATGCGCCTTGGTCATACCTTGTTAAATAAATTTTGTCCTTTAGTTTCTAATGGTTCACTAGGTTCCGTTAAAGACCAGTCTTTCCATTGTGTCTCTTGTCAACTTGGAAAACAACCAGCTTTATCCTTTCAGCATAATAAACATAATTCAATTGCCCCATTTGATTTGGTCCACTCTGATGTATGGGGACCTTCACCTACAATCACTATGAGAGGATCTAAGTATTTTATCTTATTTATTGATGACTATTCTCAATTTACATGGATTTTCTTATGAAACAACGTTCTGAACTACCTCAAATTTATATTGACTTTGCAAACATAATTAAAACACAGTTTTCCAAGACTATTAAGAACCGACAATGCCAAAGAATATCTTGACTCTCATATTCAAAAAATTTTAAAAGCACAAGAGACAATTTCACAATGATCTTACCCATATACCTCTCAAGAAAATTGACGAGTCGAACGAAAAAATCATCATATTTTAGATTCCACTTGATCTATGCTCATTTCATCCTCTTGTCCTGAACGTTTTTGGGGTGAAGTTGCTCTCACGGCTGTTTATGTTATTAATCTTGTTCCTTCTTCAGTCACCAAATAATATTTGTCTCATTATATGTGCCTCTAAGATGTTTCCCCTCTTTATGATCTTCTCAAGGTCTTTGAGAGTGTTTGTTTTGTTTTTCTTCCTCCCACAGAGCATCACAAGTTAAAACCCTGAGCCATACTTTGTTGTTTCCTAGGTTATGGTATTCAACATAAATGGTATCGTTGTTGGGGTCTCGTGTCAAAGAAACTTTGCATCTCTCGTCATGTTATTTTCTGGGAATATGTTACGTTCTCCTCTCTTTCTAAGTTCACAGTGTCACCTTCAGATCCATCTCTATTTTTCACTAATCCATCTATCGAGTTGTTTCCACCTGATGCAGGTACTCATGGTGAGCATACATATGTCCAACCTCTATCAACATATGTTCCTGATGATGCTTTCCTGCAGATACTGCACCAAATACCATTGATGACTAATCTATGCCCTATCTTACCCGGGTAAGAAATCCCCTACTTTCGAAATTATCATTGTTTCTCTGCTCTTGTTTTTTTGTATGAACCTCAGTCCTATTGGGAGGCTTCTTCTAATCCTCATTGGCAGCAAGCTATACAAGATAAATTACAGGCATTGACAAAGACTGGTACTTGAGACTTGGTTGATCTTCCTCCTAAAAATAATCCAGTGGGATTCAAATGAGTTTACAAAATCAAAACACATTCAGATGAATCTATTGAGCGTTATAAAGCACGTCTTGTTGCTAAAGGATTCTCTCAAGAGTATGGGATTGGTTATAAGGAGACTTTTGCTCATGTTGCTCGTCTTACCTCAATTCGTAGTTTGCTTACTATTGCTGCTGCTCGGCAATAGAGTTTGTTTCAGATGGATGTCAATAATGCTTTTCTCAATGGTGATCTCACTGAAGAAGTTTATATGAAGCCTCCTCCTGGTATTGATCATCCACCAAATACAATATGTCACATGAGAAGTGCTTTATATGGTTTGAAGCAAGCTCATCGTGCATGGTTTGTGAAATTCGGTACCGCTTTCAGTCAGATTAGGTTCACCTCCAGTCCACATGATTCAGCCTTATTTCTTCGAAAATCCGAAAAGGGTATTGTGATGTTACTTCTTTATCTTGATGATATGATTATTATTGGAGATGATATTTCAGGAATTGCAGATCTCAAACAGACTCGTAGTCAACAATTTGAAATGAAAGATCTTGGTTCTCTGAGTTATTTTTTAGGCCTTAAGGTTATTTGTTCTAATAATGGTTATCATCTTTCGCAAGCCAAGTATGCCTCTGATCTTCTTTCTCGAGCTGGCCTTACAGACAACGGTTACAACTCCAATTGAGTACAATACTCGTCTTACACCTATGGTTGAAGATAACACTCCTTTTAATGGTCCAACTTTCTACAGGCAACTGGTAAGCCTAATTTTATCTACACAACGTCACTCGACCAATATTTTCTTATGCAGTTCACATTGTCAGCCAGTTCATGACGACGCTCATAGTTCTACTCATTATGTTGTAGTGGTTCGCATTATTCGTTATGGGAGTGGTATTTATATCACTATTTCCCACTCATTTAACCTAATATTTTGTATAGTTTCTTGAGTTTTGTGAACGTTTTGATATGTTTTGTGTTATTTTGTAGATAAAATAAAGTTTGGAAAGCATTTGAGGCAATTTGGGGCAAAAACAGACAAAAATGCGTCAACAGGGATATTTTGGTTCTTAAGCGCGTCGCGACGCCCAGACTTCCGTCGCGACGTCTAAAATGCACCGAACAGTGCTAACGTGCGCCGGGTCCAAAAATCAGAATCTGAGAAAAGTTTGACTTTGCTAAAATGCGCCGTGACACGTGTCACCATCACAGCCGACCTGCTAACGTGCGCCGTGCCACGTGTCATCATCATATGCTGCCGACACTCAGAGTTGACACGTGTCGCCTCGTCATCAGCCATGTCATCGGTCAAAAATTCAACTTCGCCATGTGTCACGCCACGTCATCCGCCACGTCACAAGGTCAACCAAGTCAACTTGCCACGTCATCAGCCAATCAAAGCGTGACACGTGTCAACACGTGTCGCAATTCTAAGGTGCCGACAGTCTCTTTCCCACGTGTCCGCCACGTCACCGCCACGTCAGCATCAATAATTGAGTATCCTATCCTTATCTGACACGTGGCGGATAAGAATCTCAGCGACCAATCAGAAGCCGCCACGTGTCACAATAATTGAAGCCCAACCACTCTGCCACGTGTCACCTTATCATCTTATCCAGAATCTTCAAACAGCGAACCAGAGCGTGCCACGTCGACAAATCCAGCGTCGCGACGCTGAGGGCTTTGGCGTCGCGACGCTGGAATAGTAAATTTTTTCCTATAAATTCAGCGCGAAATTTCAGATTCATTGCACCACTCTCTCTCTTATAATCTTTCTAAAGAGAGAGTTTCTCTCTCTACTTTCTTTTAATTTTTAGTTTTTTAGTTTTTAGTTTTGTAATTAATTTTAATTACATTTTGTTAATATAGTAATTTAATTTTTACTTTTTACTTTTTACTTTTTACAGTTTTTATTATTTACCATGAGGAGGTAACTCCCCCAGCTAGGGTGAAAGGTAATTCTTTTACTGTTACTATTTAGATTAATCTCCCTTAAAAATATATATTCACTATTTAAAATATTGACTTAAAAAGGATACCGCCAGATTGGTCGGTTGGTAATTCATTTTAATCTGATTTAAACCTGACTAATAAAGGATACCGCCAGATTGGTCGGTTGGTAATTTAATTTTGGTTCCGCCTTTATGGCTGGTTGGACTTAATTTGACTTAATCAGGTTACCGCCTATATGGCTGGTTGGAAAAAGAATCACAAGTTTATATATTATTTTATGGGAGATATCTAAATTAGTAGTAGTAAAAGTAATTCCTTTTACCTTAGCATTTTATTGTAATTTACTTTTCAGTATTTACTTTACCGCATTTTTACTTTATGTCTTTTATTTTCAAGTTTTTACTAGCCTAGTTATGTGTTGTAACTAAATTAGTTATCTGGGGTTGTGATGAAATCCAATATCACCGTTTTATAAGGGTTAGATTATAGCTTGGGTAATATAAAGATTTATTTATTGAGTCTTAAACTTAATGCTTTTTCATTAATGGCCATTAATAAAATTGATCTGGTAAATCTAAAATGAACTAGACATAGGGATTTTAGGTTTCAGCCTTAGACTCAATAGCCCACGATCTTCCTTGAGGATAGATAACCCTTTAATAGATTTCCTTACAGGATAGGAATATACCTGTCGGCGGGGGTAGCCATAATTGGAACTTAAACTTAATGAATCCAGATAATTTGGTTGACATAGACATATGGTTCAATTGGGTTAAACTGGGTATTTGTGTCTGACCATCGACAGAGGCTTACACATAATTTAGTGTTCCAGGTTAATAAATCAATATATTACCCAACTTTAAGATAACCACTTCATCTTTAAAATGATATTGGAAGAAATCACAACCCTAGATAGTTTTTAATATTGAATTTTCTTAAAACCTATTTTCGACAATTTTATTTACTTGCTTTTAAATTTAGAATCGTCACCATTTCAAATCAATCAATCAACTTGTTAGATATTAGTAATCATTTGACCTCATAAAATTAATAGTTTAGATATTAAGTCCTCGTGGGATCGATATTTTTATACTACTTGAACGATACGTGCGCTTGCGTTATACGTGTGTGTTTACGCCGGTCAAGTTTTTGGCGCCGTTGCCGGGGACTTATTTATCTTTTACTATTAGTTTAGGGGTTAGATACGTTACTTGTATCTAATTTCTTTTACTATTGTTTTTGTTTTCTTGTGTTTCAGGTTCTCAGAAACTTCATGAGACGAACCAGAAGCTTTGAACTCCGACCGCTTGACCCAGAAATTGAAAGAACCATCAGACAGTTGAGAAGGGAAAGCGAGAAGGCCAAGAAGCTTTAGTCAACATGGAACCTGAACCTTTGAACGTTGCACCACCAATTCCCATTCGAGACAGAACCATTCCGGTGGTTGACAGACTCATTTCTGTATTGTACTTCCTCCCTTACCAGCAAATGCGTGTGACATCAAAACATGCATTCAGATGATTCAGCACTCAGTTCAGTTCGGGGGGAATGCAACTGAAGATCCTAATTCCCACATCAACAACTTCCTGGAAGTTTGCACATTTTAACTACAACAGAGCATCAGAAGAAGCAATGAGACTGCGAGTTTTTCCATACTCCTGAAGGACAGAGCTAAAGCTTGGCTACATTCACTACCAGCAGGTTCCATCACAACATGGAACACTTTAGCCACCAATTTCTTGCAAAGTACTTTCCACCAGCCAGAACCGGAAAATTGAGGAATGACATCACATCTTTTGTACAACAAGATTCAGAATCCCTCTGCGAAGCTTGGGAAAGGTACAAAGATTTACTCCGGAAATGTCCTCACCATGAAATTCCAAAGTGGCTACAAGTTCAGACCTTCTACAATGGACTTTCTGGAATAATGAGAACCACAATCGATGCTGCTGCTGGAGGAGCTCTAATGGCAAAAGGAGAAGATCAAGCCTGGGACCTAATCGAAGAAATGGCCAACAACAATTCCTTGTGGCCAACAGAAAGAAGCATGATCCAAAGAATTGCAGGAATTTATGAAGTTGGAGCAAACACAGCAGTGAATACCAGGCTGGATCAGATATGCAAATGTCTAGAAACACTTAGCACGCAAGTTGTGAACATCACTGGATCCACAAGTTCACCATATGGAGGAGCACCAGAGTCAAACCAACTGAAGAGACGGTGAATTATGTCAACAATTTCAACAGACAAGGGAACAATTCATATTCCAACACCTACAACCCAGGGTGGAGGAATCATCCTAATTTATCATGGAGCAACAATTCAGGCCAACAGCAGAACTATCCACCTGAATTCCAGCAACAGAACAAAGGCCAGGAGCAGGCAAATGAATCAGGAATAACAGAAGTGTTGACCTACTTGAAAAAGATGGAAGCAAAACACGACTCTCAAGCAGCAAGATATGACACTATATTTCAAAGCCATTCAGCTTCTATTAAAATACTGGAGAATCAAATGGACAACTAGCCAATGCTCAGAGTTACAGACCGCCAGGTACCCTTCCTAGCAACACAGAGCCAAATCCAAGAACATGGGGAAGGAACAATGTCATGCCATCATGTTAAAAAGCGGTACTGAAATCAACAAAGATGTTGGAGTCAAAACAGATGCTGAGGAAGTTCCAAAAGAAACAAAGCAACAGATGGAGGAAAAAGAAGCAAAGGAAAAAGAACAGATCACTCCACCTCCACCTTTTCCTCAACGTCTTCAGAAGAACAAATTGGACAAGCAGTTTTCTCGGTTCCTGGAGATCTTCAAAAAGCTGCATATCAACATTCCATTTGCAGAAGCGTTGGAACAAATGCCCACCTATGCCAAATTCATGAAAGATATTCTTTCACGAAAACGGAGATTGGGAGATTACGAGACAGTAGCATTAACAGAAGAATGCAGTGCCATCATTCAGAGGAAACTTCCCCCGAAGTTGAAAGATCCTGGCAGTTTCACTGTTCCTTGCGTCATAGGAGAACATAACTTTGGTAAGGCTTTGTGTGATTTAGGTGCGAGTGTTAACTTGATGCCTTTCTCTATTTTCAGGAAATTACAGATTGGAGAAACAATGCCAACTTCAGTCTCACTACAACTTGCTGATAGAACGCTCGTATTTCCGAGAGGTGTAGTTGAGGATGTGCTGGTCAAGGTTGACAAATTCATTTTCCCAGCAGATTTTATTGTCCTTGATATGGAGGAAGACGCAGACGTACCAATCATCCTCGGAGACCATTCTTGGCTACAGGTCGAACCATTATTGATGTACAAAAAGAGAACTAACCATGAGGGTACAGGACCAAGAAGTAACATTCAATGTTTTCAAAGCCATGAATTTCCCAGATGATGAAAAAAAAGGAGGAATGTTTCAAACTCGATGTGATACACAGTACCGTTCAGAACTCTGATGAAAAACAAAGTTCTACTGACAAACTTAAAACATGTCAATTGCCTGTAGAGCTAAAGATAAAGCATCTTTTGTACTAAGGAGCCAATTCTTGCACTACAAGCAACAAAAGAGAAAAAATTCCACCAGCTCAATGAATTGGAGGAATTTCACAATCAGCCTTTTGAGGATGCCAAATTGTACAAAGAAAAGGGCAAGAAAAGACATGATGAGAAGTTAGTGCGCATACAACTGGAACCAGGGCAGAAGTACTGTTAAACAAATCAAGGTGAAATTATTCCCATGGAAGCCAAAATCACGGTGGTCAGGTCCATTTGTGATCACCAAAGTTTTACCAAATAGAGCCGTTGAGATACATGATCCTGACGCCAACAAAACTTTCAAGGTTAAAAACAAGCGTGTCAAGCACTACTGGGGAGAATCATTTGAGCGACAAAAAGAAAGTGTTACACTTTCAGATCCAGCTTAACGTTAGAGAAGCCACGTCTAGCTGACGACTTTAAACTTAGCGCTAGCAGGGAGGCAACCCATGCAAATCTTGTATATATTGTGATTTGGTGTGATTTAATTTTGTGTGTTTAGTTTTTGCAGATTAAGTCAATTCAAGATGGAAGAAGCTCTCGCAAATCTTCACAAGCAATTTCCTTCTCTCCCTCCAAAATCTCTCATGAAAGTTTACAAAGCTCGCTTGGAACGAATGAGACTACTGACGATCCATGGTATTCCTAATGATATTCGTTGGGTAATTGAAGCACACGAGTCCGATTGGCAGGTGAGTCTTCTGATTCTTTTATTTCACATCTGCCTGGTTTTGAAGAAGCACCTATGCAAAGAAACGTAGAGCTAAGCAAATGGGTGTTTGTTTCAAATGTGCACGATTTAATTGCAACACTCGTTGTCGTTCTTTAGGAATGGTGTCTGATAATCGCGAAGACAAAACTAAATTCATTAGGGATGGCTTGAGTAAGGAGTCTTTAGATGATCTATCTTCGACTCTTGAGACGCATCCCAGTGGATATGTTCATATAGCCATTCGCAAATTACATACACAATTCTAAAAGAAAGACAACTGTTAAGTCTCGGGAATCTGACTCAAAAAGACCCTGTTTGCCAATTTATAAGAAAATTGGATGGGAAGCTTGTCCCTGACGCATAGACGTCAATCAAGCCGTTACTTTTCTTGTAAATATTATATCTCTTTGTCTTTTCTTAATAATTGTGATTTGTTTTGTTGTTTTCTTTTATTTTCTCCGACAGGATCCAGACCTTTTTGACTATCACGATATTATTTCGCTACTAATCGTCCTTGGAAGATACTTGTGCTATTTTTACTCACCCTTTTCAGGTACTATAAATTCAGCTCATCATTGCACCTTTGAAGTCATCCAGAGTTAAGAAAGAAAAACATAAAAATGGAAGCCACTTCAAGAAGACGAGTTGAAAACATTTGTGTGTTTTGCGGTAGTAGTGTTGGTACTAAACCACAATACATAGAAGCAGCACAGGAATTGGGTCGAGTATTAGCAGCAAGGAATATGCACTTAATATATGGCGGAGGCAATCTTGGACTTATGGGGATCGTTTCAAAGGCTGTACAGGAAGGAGGCAGTCATGTTTTGGGAATCATCCCAAAACCCTTGGCAGAGGCAAATCTTATTGGATCATCAAACGGAGAGGAACTGATCGTGTCAGGTATGTCTGAACGACTGGTAGAAATGATTAACCGTGCTGATGCTTTTATTGCTTTGCCAGGTGGCTTGGGCACATTGGAGGAAATTTTTATAGTACTATCTTGGGCGAACCTGAACATACACCAGAAACCAATTGGGCTGTTTAACGTTGATGGATTTTATGATTTTCTTTGTGTGTTTCTTGATGATGCCCGAAGAAATGGGTTCGTGTCAAAACCTATGAAAGAACTCCTCTTCACTGCCAGAACTGCTCCGGATCTAATAGACCAACTCATAGCCTATGAACCACAAGTTGACCCTATTCTTTCAAAGATAAATTGGTCCGAGGACGATCGTGGTAAGAGGCGTCGGGTTAATCTGGATCTTAACCTTTAATTTCCTATAGATTTTCAGCTAACCAGGTACACCTTCTTAACTCTCCTTTTACTGTTTAAGACATTAGGGACAATGTCTCATTTAGGTTTGGGGAAGGAATTAGTTGATCAGTACCTTGTTTTTAGTGTGTGTTGTGTTTTTATTTTTAGTCCAAAATTTTTCGAAAAATACAAAAAAAATTGAAAAATTTTCAAAAAATTACAAAAATATTTTGAGTTTTTGTATTTTTAATTTGACTAAAAAAGTGAAATTGGTAAGAGATAGCCGAGTAAGGAGTTTCCATTCTGAGACGTATCTCAAACCTAATTCGAAACAAGTTAATTTTTGTTTATTTCATTTTAAATTATTTAATTTGTGAATTCTCCTTAAAACGGACTAAAAGGAATCTTCATATGCTCAATTGATAGATATTATCAACATATATAGTAACATACGGACATAAGCTAAAATTGAAAAGTTTGTAATATTCAGTGCTCTAGTTTAATTGGAGGAAACATCTCAAAAAGCAGTGGAGTAAAAAAAAAAAAAAAAAAAAAAAAAACTCTGAGATCCGAGTTATTAAGTCTGTAAGGGTGTTTAACACCTAGTGCCCTAAAACCAACTGGTTTGGGAGTCACTGGCCCAAAGCTCGTTACATGGATCAAAGATGCTGCAAAATATATATATCTGAAATCTGAGTAATTAAGTCCGTAGGGGTGTCTTAACACCTGGTGCCCTAAAGCCAACTGGTTTGGGAGCCACCGACCCAACACTCGTTACATAGATGGAAGATATTGTATATAAATAAAAAAAAAATCAAAGAAAAAATCAGAAAAATGAGAAAAAAAAAATTATTCCATTGCTAAAAAAGGTGTGAAATCTGATAGAACTTTAGGACAAAAATATTACTCTCTTATCAACTGCACTTATGACTGTTGTGGGCAAAAATGAGTTGATTAATATTTTGTTGGCTGTGTATATAAAGAATGGTAAAAATAATCGGAGAATTTACTTATTCAGTAATTTAAAATAAAACAAAACAACTAGTAACTTGGAGTAGAAGTTTCACCTGATTAGTCACTAACATCTTATTCTCTTTTCTCTTGTCTTTTTGCTTTTGTGTGCATTAGTTTTAACTAACTTTTTACTTTTGTAAAAATGTTTGTGGGTATCATTGCTGTAAACCCTCACGAGACTACAACTCGTCCACTAGGGACACCTAGGGGTTTAAAGGCTTGTTGCATACGCTAAATGCAATCGTGATCCCTACGAAAGTGGCTTAGTTAATTATTTATGTTATTTTATTTTATGTTTTGCTCGAGGACTAGCAAAATGTTAGGTTTGGGGGTGTGATGAGTGGTATTTATATCACTATTTCCACTCATTTAACCTAATATTTTGTATAGTTTCTTGAGTTTTGTGAACGTTTTGATATGTTTTTGTGTATTTTGTAGATAAAATAAAGTTTGGAAAGCATTGGAGGCAATTTGGGGCAAAAACGGACAAAAATGCGTCAACATGGATATTTTTGTTCTTAAGCGCGTCGCGACGCCCAGACTTCCGCGTCGCGACGTCTAAAATGCACCGAACAGTGCTAACGTGCGCCGGGTCCAAAAATCAGAATCTGAGAAAAGTTTGACTTTGCTAAAATGCGCCGTGACACGTGTCACCATCACAGCCGACCTGCTAACGTGCGCCGTGCCACGTGTCATCATCATATGCTGCCGACACTCAGAGTTGACACGTGTCGCCTCGTCATCAGCCATGTCATCGGTCAAAAAGTCAACTTCGCCATGTGTCACGCCACGTCATCCGCCACGTCACAAGGTCAACCAAGTCAACTTGCCACGTCAGCATCAGCCAATCAAAGCGTGACACGTGTCGACACGTGTCGCAATTCTAAGGTGCCGACAGTCTCTTTCCCACGTGTCGCCACGTCGTCGCCACGTCACCGCCACGTCAGCATCAATAATTGAGTATCCTATCCTTATCTGACACGTGGCGGATAAGAATCTCAGCGACCAATCAGAAGCCGCCACGTGTCACAATAATTGAAGCCCAACCACTCTGCCACGTGTCACCTTATCATCTTATCCAGAATCTTCAAACAAGCGAACCAGAGCGTGCCACGTCGACAAATCCAGCGTCGCGACGCTGGAATAGTAAATTTTTTCCTATAAATTCAGCGCGAAATTTCAGATTTCATGCACCACTCTCTCTCTTATAATCTTTCTAAAGAGAGAGTTTCTCTCTACTTTCTTTTAATTTTTAGTTTTTTAGTTTTTAGTTTTGTAATTAATTTTAATTACATTTTGTTAATATAGTAATTTAATTTTACTTTTTACTTTTTACTTTTTACAGTTTTTATTATTTACCATGAGGAGGTAACTCCCCCAGCTAGGGTGAAAGGTAATCTTTTTACTGTTACTATTTATTAATCTCCCTTAAAAATAATATATTCACTATTTAAAATATTGACTTAAAAAGGATACCGCCAGATTGGTCGGTTGGTAATTAATTTTAATCTGATTTAAACCTGACTAATAAAGGATACCGCCAGACTGGTCGGTTGGTAATTTAATTTTGGTTCCGCCTTTATGGCTGGTTGGACTTAATTTGACTTAATCAGGTTACCGCCTATATGACTGGTTGGAAAAAGAATCACAAGTTTATATATTATTTTATGGGAGATATCTAAATTAGTAGTAGTAAAAGTAATTCCTTTTACCTTAGCATTTTATTGTAATTTACTTTTCAGTATTTACTTTACCGCATTTTTACTTTATGTCTTTTATTTTCAAGTTTTTACTAGCCCTAGTTATGTGTTGTAACTAAATTAGTTATCTGGGGTTGTGATGAAATCCAATATCATCGTTTTATAAGGGTTAGATTATAGCTTGGGTAATATAAAGATTTATTTATTGAGTCTTAAACTTAATGTTTTTCATTAATTGGCCATTAATAAAATTGATCTGGTAAATCATAAATGAACTAGACATAGGGATTTTAGGTTTCAGCCTTAGACTCAATAGCCCACGATCTTCCTTGAGGATAGATAACCCTTTAATAGATTTCCTTACAGGATAGGAATATACCTGTCGGGCGGGGGTAGCCATAATTGTAACTTAAACTTAATGAATCCAGATAATTTGGTTGACATAGACATATGGTTCAATTGGGTTAAACTGTGTATTTGTGTCTGACCATCGACAGAGGCTTACACATAATTTAGTGTTCCAGGTTAATAAATCAATATATTACCCAACGTTAAGATAACCACTTCATCTTTAAAATGATATTGGAAGAAATCACAACCCTAGATAGTTTTTAATATTGAATTTTCTTAAAACCTATTTTCGACTATTTTATTTACTTGCTTTTAAATTTAGAATCGTCACCATTTCAAATCAATCAATCAACTTGTTAGATATTAGTAATCATTTGACCTCATAAAATTAATAGTTTAGATATTAAGTCCTCGTGGGATCGATATTTTTATACTACTTGAACGATACGTGCGCTTGCGTTATACGTGTGTGATTACGCCGGTCAGTTATGTTAAAGGAACTCTCTTTATTGGTCTCCATTTTTCTGCTACTTCATCATTGGTTCTTCTAGCCTATTCTGATTCTGACCGGGCATGAGACCCTACCGATCGTCGATCAACTACAGGCTATTGTATTTTTCTTGGTGACTCAATTATTTCTTGGCGCAACAAGAAACGGACATTGGTTGCCCTCTCAAGTACTGAGGCTGAATATAGAGCTGTTGCTGCTAGTACAGCTGAACTTCTATGGTTATGTTGGCTCCTAGAAGATATGTGAATCCCTCAGCGATACTCTCTCACCATTTACAGTGACAACAAAAGTGCTATTGAAATAGAACATAATGATGTTTTTCATGAGCGCACCAAACACATTGAGATCGATTGTCATTTCATTCGCCAACACATTGCTCGTGGCACTATTTCCTTGGTGTATCTCCAATCTACTGATCAGTTAGCCGATGTCTTCACCAAATCATTTCTTTCGGGACGTTACACTACACTTGTTTCCAAACTCAATTTGGTTTCGTCTAAACCACCTTGAGTTTGATGGGGATGTTAGTTGTGTAGTTAGTAGTTATGTAGTGTATAGTTGGTAGTTGTGTTGTTGTGTATTTAATATGGTAGTTTTGTATTTAATATGGTAGTTGTATGATGCCTATATAAAGGCCTCTCATTGTAGTTCTAAATTCAAGCAAATATTAATACATATTTTTTTCACAAATTCTCACATGTAGATTTTCTCGTTTAATAGATATGATTTTTCAAATAATGATTTTGATAAAAATAGTAAAGATATGGCTTTTTAAAATGTTATAAGGAACACTCAGTTATACCAAACATTTCCAACTCTGCAATAAGCCTATAAGACACATGTTTTTTTTTTTTTTGAATTCGAACTCAGAACCTCAAGATAAGATCCTGAGTCCTTGTAATCACATAAAGCCAATAATTCAAAGGCATGCCTGCCTCCAGTGCTCTAAAAGGACAGGAAGAATCAGGCTTCTAATGATTTCTTATTCACAAGTGCTTTCTGTTAATGTGGTATACATCAAATCAAGATCCTGAATGTTGTATATCTTTGAATTTTGAAAGACATTTCCCACTAACTTTACAGTCATTGTCGTGACTGCAGGTACAAACAAATGAAGAACTATCAAGCAAGACTAACATTTGCATATAATTGAAATTTACAGTGTCATTTTGTTCATATCTTTGGAATCTTAAATTCCACGCATGGTCCTAGTTCAACATGTGGTTGTTCAAGATTTTACACATAATGATACTGAAATAGACATATTTTTCATCACTTTCAAAACTAAAATACAGCATTTGTAAAGCGACAAGTGACAGGTACTATTCCAAATAATTAGCAATAGTGTGTTGCAAAACAC
>SKCR01035164.1:0-81833 GCA_019454045.1 Zanthoxylum bungeanum
CTGCATGGAATTTGGAGTCCATCACAAGCAGACACATAAAAAGGAATAATTGAGTGTCAATCACCTTTCTGCAGATATATATATAACTGAAGATCATTTAATTTAAATGGCACTGTAAATGCACCAAAAAAAGCACACTCATGAATGTGAAAAATATCTTAGACATAATTGATTATTATTGAAGTTACAGATTTCCACCCTACGTCAAAGTTTGCTATATAGCATATTATTGTATTAGATTATTTTTGTATTATGGACATGATCAAATGGGAAGTTAACAGATCTTACCCAACTAGCCTCGACAAATACAAAAGTCAGTTGTTACTATAACAAGAAAAACCTTCCTCTATGGTTTGACACTAATCCAGTTTTAATCTTGACTAAATGATCTGTTCAAGCCAATTAGTCCTCCATTGTCTGCATGTGCCAATCAAATTTCATAGTAGGCATCCTCCTCTAATGAACAGCACATTAGGAGATTACCAAACCAAATAAAGACTTTTCCACTAGGTGAGGTCGGCTACATGGTTCTTTTGACGCCATTGTGCTATTTCCGAAATCATTATTTCATTAAGCTCCGTAAAATCTGTCTTTTTATGGTTTTTGCCCATGTCAACTTAGGTTTTCCCAAACCTTGCTTGATATATAGTAACACCATTTATTCTCATTTTCTCATCAGAATACTTCTACATTGGACATGTCCGAATCATCTTAGTCGTGTTTCTCTCATCTTCTACTCAATTGGTGCTAAACCTAATTTCTTTCTTATTTCTTCATTTTGTCTCTCCCGATCCACCCACACATACATCTAAATATTCACATCTCAGCTACCCTCATTTTTGAACATGTTGATGCTCTATAGCCTAACATCTTGTTCCATAAAACATTGCAGGTTGTTCTATGAAGTTTTCCTTTAAGTTTTAAAGGAATGTTGCAATAGCACAAGACCGCATATGCACATCTCCATTAGGAGATTGTCTGACAATATATTTTGTTTAGATAAAGGTTTGGACGGACATGAGAAACCTCACCACAAAACACCAATCCTCAACCCTTATTATTACTCGAACTAGGGTAACCACTGGCGCAAAACACATTCACTGCTAGCCGAGCTGCATCCAGAGGAAAGCTATTTGGCTATATATATATATATATATATATAGAGAGAGAGAGAGAATTAAGTATCAATCTAAAATAAACATCTGTTGCATGGCTTCTCAAATGACAATTTAATTAGACAGTAGAACAAATAATAGAAAGTATAAATCATATTAAGTCGTGACTTACCCTAACTCCTGCACGAGAAACAAGGTTGTGGGGAACAGTGTTGACATCAACATAGTAGAACCGCAATCTACGCCAATCATTAAACAAAAAAGAGAAAAAAAAAATGAGGCTAGCTTACTAAATAAATGTTCAATATGCCAATAGTTGCATACAAATACAAAACGAAACATGAACAAAAGCATCGGATAAATCTAAAATGATTTTCATTTCATGATTGGATGGTAAACTCGCCTTGTTCTATGCATGAGTGCATGCATGTGTCTGTGTAGGAGTATTGTGTTCGAGAGAAAGTGACAATTCATTTATCAATCAAATAAGTTTCTTAGCATTGAACAAATTAAGCACAGGTTACTTCCCTAAAGAAGGCTCATTTTGCTTGACTTTTTTTTTTCCAATAATTTCTTTCATCTTTTTATCTATTTAAGACTTGAATAAAGTTATTGCTGCCTTAAAAGCACAAGGAAACAGACTGCAAATTCTGTATGACTGTTGAAAGAAAAGCTTTCATAATTCGTAATTAAATGGTCCATATAGATAAGTAATAGTAAATTTAAATAGATAAAATCAATGTGTTTGACTAAGAGTTTACTGGTTCAAAAGAAAGAGTTTTGAGCTGCATATTAATTTTTTTTTTTTTTTGGAATACCGGAGAAACCCCACGTCATCCATATGCATATTAAAATTGCTAAGACTACAATCACCAGAAAATTTTACTTCAACAACCGTTTAGTACTTTGGCAAAGACAAAAACTGAAGTCCAAGTATGCATGAAGAGCATTTAATTGCACAATGACTCAAGAAATAACAGTGTAAAATCTCAAAAGCTTCAATTTGACATAGTTTTAATCATCTTAAATGTTCAGAGAGAAGTCACTCTAATAACCTCCGACGATAATCAGCTGCCAACTTTTCTAGTTTTGGCTTCAGATATATACATTTTCTGCACCACTTTGCTATCCTACAAGTTCAGATAAAACAAATTCAAACCGAGGAAAGTGGTACAGTTAAGTCACAATGAAACGTATTATTGAACAAACTCTGATATCCACACCGCCAAAATAAGGGGCAAGATGTTTTACCACATCAACGAGAAAAGCAGAGAAATTTGAACGAAACAATAATTCCAACCTTTACAGGAAGAACCAAAGGGATAAGAAAGTCTAGAGCTCAATTCAAAATTCTTCCAAGTAGAACCAAAGGGAAAAGAAAGTCTAGAGTTCAATTCACAATTCTAGTAATTACAACTTAAACATGCCATCGTTGCAAAAAGTAAAAGATTAACTATGCAACAAAAATGCTAAGGAATTTAACAGATGCCCATGCAATTCAGAGGGGAATGTGGCTTTACCCAGATTAACAACAATTGAAGCAATTACCATTTCAAAAAGAGGACTTTTTGCTTTAAGTTAAAATTAGTAAAATATTTTTATTAGTATAAATATCAAAAGAACCAAATGTGACATTAAGAGGGGGGGCAGTTATTTTTTGAGAAGACGAAACAAGAACTAATGTCCGAGGCTCTGAGCATTGATTCTTTTCCTTATAAAGAAAAACCACCTAACCCAATGATTGGGTACTACGTGGCTTTAGTCCAGGTGAGTATTTCATATCTAGAAACCCAAACAACAGGAATCATATAACAACAGTAAATTACAGACGGAGTGTCTTTAATTCCATATCCCCCACATTCACAGCACCAAATGACTCCATGGCCAACAAAATCTTTCATCCACAGAGATAAAGTAACATCATAAAAGAGACAATAATTTTCACTTGTCTTTTCTGTTACCATATTTTCTCAGCACCCAAACAACCCCAGTGCTCATTTTTAACAAAATCCAACTACACATTCAATGGCCATTTAAAAAAAAATGTCCATAATAACAACATAAGTACACGAACAAGCCCCACTTACAACATCAACACGTGAACCAAAATTAACTGTACCTAATTTTCAAATAATATAAAAATAAAATAAAATTTAACTCCTGTATATAAAATGAATTAAAACGAATTAAAAATTCTGATTAAATCAACAAAAAAAGAACAACCCATCAACGAATTAATGAAAAACACACTCACCAAACAATGATAACTGATTCATCAAGCTGTTGGGCATCGGCAATGACACGATCGAACTGGCTCTCGCTGTTGATGGGTGTCAGCGCAATCGATACAGGCGCTTCATCTTCATCAAGTTCCTGTATAGACCCTTCTTTCGTGACTCTAATATTCTCTCCTTCAATCAAGCACCCAATTTTCCCGGGAAAAAACACAGACTTTGTAACGAAACAAAGGTTTTTGGAGCTTGAAAAAGAAAGAATTCGAGTAGGTGTTGAAAGGTCACGTGATCGGTCACATGTGGTTGTTCGTTGGAGTGTTCTGAATCTGAGAGACGGAGGGAATCGTATAGTTCCGTACATTTTTTTATTTTTTTTTTTTGCAGAAACTGAGACAAGGGGTTGGCGGAGTCAGAAGAGGAGGAGGATGATCAAGAGTGTTTCCGCCGTCGGATTGATGGAAGGAATTGATTGGAATGGCATGAAATTTGAAATATGTAAAATTTAATCCAAAATGTCAAAGTTACGCTCAAACTTTAATGTTTTTTCATTTCAGTCATTTTACTTTCAGTTTTGTCAATTCAATCATCTAATTTTCAATTTTTGTCAATTCAAGGCTCCGTTATAAATTCATCAATGTTGCCATTATAAATAAGGCTCCGTTATAAATTCATCAATGTTGCCATTATAAATAACGGCAACAGTGAAGTAAACGTATTTTGTCTGTAATTTAAGACAGATGAAGCTAAAGCAAAGTAAACGTACTCTGCTTGCATCTTCGAACTATTTTTTGTCAAAAACACATATCTCAAGTGCAATATGATTTTTTGTCAAAAAATTATAAAAATTATAATTAGTGCTAGTAACGAATATATGTGTTTTTATAAGAGATTAAGATAATCAAATGTTTTACCTACTATATTTAGACTCGAATCGAATGATTCGATTGTGTTATTTCCAATACTTCAAAAAAAAAACACGAGACGATACATTTTACACTGCAGTTGATCAGTGGACCCTAGCGACGAGTGTGAAAAATAATTATACGCAATTTATTTAGCGAAGACTTAATGGTTAGACATTACAATACACACGATTAAGTTTTTGCTAAATAAGTTACTAAAACTTTTGATTCTGTCAAATCGCATGATTTAGAGGACTTAAATGAAAAAACGTGAAAGTTAGAGGTCACTTTTGCATTTTTGTCTAAAATTTATTATTTGAATAAATGGAATGATAGAATAGAGTGGAATATGATGGAGGAGTGTGTAATAAAAATGAAAATGAATCGTTGGATTGAATATGATTTAAAAAAATTTGTGGCTTGGTAGTGTAGGTTCATGATTTTATCTTGAAGTTTTGGGTTTGAATACAGGAAGCGCGTTTCTTGTAAGAGCATTGGACAGTCGGATATTTTACCTACTTCGCTTAAATCCGAAATGAGTGACTTATCGGTGGAATTTCCTACGATTTCAAAAAAAATAAATATATTATTATTTATTTTTAACACACACTTATTTTTAAAATCTATTTAATTACATTTCATTGTATTATTATTATTATTATTATTTATCAAATAATATTTTAAAATATTATATTATAAACCTCTCATTTTTTTCTCATAATGATATATTACGCCCCGCCCATTTCATTTCATTTCATTAAATTACTTTTCATTATAAATCTTCAATTTCTTTCCATCCAAACATAACCTAAATGTAGGGGTGACAAAACGAATCAACGAATCGAATTTGTATCGAATCTTAAATGAATCGAATCAAAATGTGATGGATTCGTATTCGATTCGTTTATTAAACGAATCTTAATATCATGATTCGTATTCGATTCGTTTATTAAATGAATCGAATACGAATATTCGTTTATTCGTTTAGTTAATGATATTATTTAATAAAATAATTTACCACACTTGATTTACATTAATTTCTTCATAAATATATACATATGAAATATGTAATTAATATATTTACTAAAAATACATCACCAAATATAGAAAAATATTATTTTTTCTATGATAATTAGCTATAATTTCTCGAATCTTAATTGAAAATTAACAAGAACTATTAAATAAAAATAATAAAACGAATTCTAAACGAATAAACGAATTAATGAGCTTAAATTCGTATTTGATTCGTTTAATAAACGAATCAAATTGACCAATTTATTAAACGAATCCATTTTTTCAAACCCATATTCACTATAAAGCGAATCGAATCGAACGAATAAACGAATTCTGACCCAAATTGTCACCCTTACCTAAATGTCAGACTGAGTCGTTTCTGGACTGTCCGAAAGATATGTGAAACACTGAAATGGTCTGTTGTGGGTTTGACCCGATTTTCTATATAAATCCGGCGCTGGGCTGGACTTAATTCTAAGGCCCGCAAATCTCTGTCAAAATGAATAATTAAATATTTGTGTTTGATCAAATAATTAAAATGTTAATAAATAGAATAATTTTAATTTGTCATACACTATTTTGATTTCACATTTTTTCTTTCATATATACATTGATTGGAAACAAAATTTGTTTAATTGAGTAATAAGTTACATTATGAATTATAAATAATTCGAATGAATATATATACAACTCATATCATATAATTTCAGTTGCTACACCACAACATTTTCATGAGTATAATTGTTATACTATCTAGAATTCGGTTAAAAAAATGATTAATAAAAGTATTTTTGTCAGAAAATAGAGAAAACTAATTAAATAATCTTATCTTACTTCTTATTTACTATTATTTTTATCCAATAAGCCCTCGGATATTGTCATGTGTCACTTTAAAAGGAATATTAAAACTAATTAAAATGACAAATTAATTGAGATGATAATTGAACTAGTGAATCAGGGTCGAATGGGTCGATTGAATGGCCGATAAAAAAATTGAAACAAACTAAAATGATAATTGAAATTCAGTCCTAACAATTTGTAACTTGAACAGAAATGAGATTATGGAACACATTCTCATGGATATTTTAATAATGAAATTTTGGTACCAAAATCATAATATGCTTTACACACTACAATTTAGAAAAATCTAACTACATTTATTTATAATTCTAATTCCATATAATACATTTATGTTATATGCAATAACGTGATTATATTCTCTATTTGAAGCTCAATTATATCAACTAATTTTATACACATGTTAATATGTATAATTATTCATACATCTTATGTCCCATTAAAAAATTAAACATACCGCAATAAAGCACTGGTCGCATGCCTTAAATTAGAGTTAAGCAAGTTATTCAACTTGATCCTTTTCTTTAAGCATTATTGAGATAAAGTTTGTTCAAAATAAAAAAAAAAATATACTCGTGAAGGGTCACAATTTGTGCGAGTTGAGCACATATTTGACTAATTTTATATCACAATAAAAATTATAATACTATTTTAGGTATCGGTCTTGTAAATGATCCATATCTAGTTAGATTTATAGTTTAAATAAGACAATTAGTTTACTTACACTTAATATTTATGTCTCACCTGTTTATTTGACCATTCTTAAATAGTGTTTATAATTCACATTAAAATTTCTATCGTTTTACTCACTCATTTGAAATCATATTCATAATTATAAATAACTTTAAAAATATTTATTTCTCTTTCAGATAAATTTCAATGAAATTTAATAGGTTTTTTATTTTAATTTTATAAGTTAATAATAAAAAATTAATTGTAAAGATTATGTGTCACATGTGTTTTTTTTTTTTTTTTTTAGGAGATTATAATATATCTTTTTATCATAATATGTAATAAAAAATTAATTATAGAGAATAGGTATTGCATATGTTTTTTTTTTTTTAATTTAAATGGGACTTATTTTTATAACTTAATAAAAAGAAATTACATTATTAATTAATTAAATTAATAAGTTTCTTATTATAATATGATATTATATTTTTATATTGTAATGATATTTTAATAATAAATATGAGATTCTATTTTATATAGTAATATATTTCTCATTTTAACAATTATTATTTTAATTTTATAATTTTTTTAATGTATTGTTATTGTAATAGGTTTCATATTTAATAGATTTATTAATTTAATTATAATTTAAAATTGAGTCTCCACGTCATGCAATAGAGAAACTTAAAAATATTTAACTTATATATATACTAGATATTGCTCGTGCTTACGGTACGGTGTTAAAGAATTTATCGCATGATCTACCATTACAATTTTCAGAGAGATTTTTTAGAATTCTATCATTTAATTTATTTGGTAATCTACAATTGATATTTTCATAGAGATTTTATAATGAAAATAATTTTGTTATTTGATTTGTTTGTTAAACTACAATTACAAATTTTATAGAGATTTTATAATGAAATGATTTTTTATCAACTATTAAATTATAATGAAATGATATGAGCCGTCAATTAAGTCATATAAAGATATATTTGGATACATTATCTCTTAATCATAATCATCCGTTACACTATATTTCCCCTATAATATTGTGCTTTATAATATAGATATATAATTTAATTAATTATTTACAGTTATATTTGTTGGGTTTTGCATAATTTCAAATGAATAAAAACAATAAAAATAATTACCACACGGACAATACATTCATTTGTAGAATTGTAGTTTTTAAAAATACAAAAATCTCAATTCATATATATATAAAACCACCAGAGTGGGGATGCAAAATCCAAAATTGAATCAAAATTAAAACTGAAACTGACAACATAAATAAATGATACTTTTTTATCTCATCACATTCCACAGCAGAATGTAATTCTCAATATTGTTTTGACAAAATTTCCCAAAATCAGATTATTATAATCAGCTCCTCAAGCTCTCAATAATTTTAGAAAGGGCCGAATAACTTCCAATCGCTGATGATATAACCCCTGTCACAATGATTATAACACAAAGAGCAACCTACATATAACAAAAAATAAACAGTAACTAAGCAAGCAGACTGTTCCCGAATTGCAGTGAGAATCAAGTATTTGTATGTATTATGATTATCTCGGATAGCTTTTCAGTACCGCGAAATACAATTACGGAATTCGTGTAATGTTCATACCTGAATCCGAGTTGCTTTATCCCTTAGGATACTCAGGAAACAAAGGCAAGGAAGTATCAAGGTCTGTGGAAATGAATATGTGTAAAATACTTGTATTAGCATTATATGGTGAAGTTGAATAATTGAAATGGGAAAAAGATAACTTACCACAAGCATTGTGAGTAAAGATCCGATCAGCGACATCACCAGACCTGAAATAATAAGAGAATTTGTAAATTATGTAAGGTTGTCGAAGAGTAAATGACGAGAGAGACTCACCGAAGAAGGGAATGGCAAGGCCAACTAGCAAGGTTGAGATCACCAGTGCTGTTCTAATGCAGATTGCATAAATGTGGGACTTGAGATGGTTTGATGGTATCAACTCTTCCATGCTCATTGCCACCGGAGAAATGGTTAATGCATATGTACTTCTAGTTAAGGAAAATTAATCTCTTGGACAAATTCATGAATGGTTTGGAGAATAAATTAATAATAATAATAAGGAACAACAACATCTCGCCGCCAAACCACCCCTTTTGTGTTTAAGCGGAGCAAGTAAAACCCCGATTGTCTCAGGCTCTTACAAGACCTCAAGGTGAGATCCTTAATCTTACACCATTAAGCCACGCCCCTTGGGGACATATGAAGTCATACTTGCTAATTTTGAATGGAAGAATTAGCAAATGACTAGAAATTTTTAAACTTGGAAGAGTCATCTTTTGATTAAGCTATGGCCATTTTAGTACATCAATTGAATTTTATTCAGAACAGGATATTTGGTAAATGGGTTAACCACCTGCAAAAGAACAAACAGTATAAAATTGTAGTAAATGCTATTTGGGATTGGGAGGATGGAATGTACTCAATGTAGAAGAGAGAAAAAATACAATGGAAATAATAAAAAGTTCAGAAAACGCTGCCACACACACACACATTATACAAATGATTCATAAGCATACCGTAGTCCAAACTGCAATTTTTGTGGCAACCAAATCTTGTGGCATGTTGAGGGTGAACTGCGACAAGGTTGATTCTCCGAACATCGTGTACCCCATGTAAGCAACTCCAGCATACATCAAGGTACAAATAAGGAAACTGCATTTACGACAGCAGTTGCAGGCGAAATCAGGAACATGGAGCTACAACAATTGAAATGGTAAGTAGAAAAATACATTCACTTTCTATTTACCATGTTACAAGGACATTCGAAAATTGGTTAGGTTGTGCCATAGAAGTATAGATGTTTGGGAAAACAGCATGTCCAGAGTAGCAGTAACCATAGAGACCAATTGCGACAGGAAGAGTAGCAAGGTTCAGTGGTGTTCCTTTGCTATGAATGCTGACTTGATCAACCAGACCAACCCAGAACAAGCAGAGGACTGCTAATGTTGATGCAATAACTCCGCCAGCTGGAAACAGAGAAAAGAACGAATTGATATTCTATAAACAAGACCACCATGATTCAGTGAACTCCTTGTTGGTTGCCAGCCATGTTGCCAGCCAAACTGCACTTCCACCAAAAGCAAGATGGAAGTTGGCAGTGAGTTGGCAAACCGCGTGAACAGTTCACGCGGTTTGCCAACTATAAAAAGAGTGTTTTCTGAGCCATTAGAGTATCCCAATAAGTGTGAGCAATTGTGTAGAGAGTGTAAGTGAGGTTTTTTTGTGAGTTTCTTGTTTTGTAAACTTGTAGTATTATTCTTGGTAGTAATAATACGAATTCGGTTTTTCCTCAAACACTTCCTAAAGTGATCGGTGAATCACAACAAGTGGTATCAAGAGCTTTGGTTCTTCATTGGGATCGAAAAACCGAAGAACGGAGTTTGGTTCGGAAAATTCGAGTTCCGGAAAAGTTGTCAAAAATTCATTTTGAGGGCACCATCAGCTAGTTCACGTCGAGACGAGCACGGTGGTATTTTCCGGCGACCGAACCGACGTCCCAGCAGGCCGCACGCGCCTTCCAGAGAGCTGCCGACGCGCCCTCACGCGCACCACGCGCCGCACGCGCTGCTGAAGGTTGAAGACGACACACGTGGCGCCACATCAGCGCACAGTCAGCGCCCAGTCAGCCGCCACGTCAGCGCCCAGTCAGCAGACACGTCATCCGCCACGTCATCCGCCACGTCAGCGCCACGTGTCTGCCACGTCAGCCATCCGGTCCCACATTGCCACGTCAGCACTGCCACGTCAGCGCCACGTCAGCAGCCTGGTAAATTTCATTTAGCCCCCTGAAGTTTTGAAATTTACAGTTTTGCCCCAGAACATTTAGGAATTTACAAATCAGCCCCTGTGTCGGATTTAGACCAACGAAGTGTCTATTCCACCATTTTCGACCGTTCCGGACGCAACGGTGACCTCGGATTTGTGAAATTCAGTCCCGATTTTAGGGTATTCCCATTTTAAAATTTAAAACTTAAAATGGAGTTGGAGGATTCTCATTCTGGTGCAATGATTAAATTGGCTGCCACTAATTACTCCCTATGGAGACCTAGGATGATAGATTTTTTACATTGTAAAGATCTGTTTGATGTCATCGAGTTTAAGGGAGAGAAACCAGATTCTGTTAAGGAGTATGACTGGAACAAACTCAACAGCAAAACTTTGGGTCAGATTAGGCAGTGGATTGGTCATAGCGTCTTTCACCACGTAGCACAGGACACAGATGCTTATGAAATGTGGAGGAAATTGGAAGACATGTTCCAGGCTAAAACAGCTCGGAATAAGGCCTTAATAATGAGGCGATTGGTGAATTTGAAGCTACGGAGTGGAACTTCCGTTGCAGAACACACCAACGAGTTCCAGAGCCTGGTGAATCAGTTGTCTGCAGTAGACATGCAACTGGCAGATGAAGTTCAAGCCCTCTTACTACTCAGTTCCCTTCCTGATAGCTGGGAGACATTGGTGGTTACTCTCAGCAATTCCGCTCCAGGAGGTAAAGTTACCATGCCTATGGTAAAGGATGCCCTGTCAAATGAAGAAGCCAGAAGAAAAGACGTGGGCTCAGATCAAACAGAAGCCCTTGTCTCGGAGCAACGAGGAAGACAACAGGAGAAACATCAAGGTGGGAGAAGAGGCAGAAGCAAAAGCAGGGGCAGGTCCAAGGACGGGAAAAAGACATACAAGTGCTTCCACTGTGGCATAGAAGGCCACTTGAAGAAAAATTGCCGGAAACTGCAAAGGGAGCAGGGACAAGGCAATAACCAGCCGAAGAAGAATGATGCGGAGACACTAGTAGTTACTACGGTAGATGTAGCTATATGCTCCGGCCGGGAAGAAGCATGCCTTCACACCGCAACTCAGGATGTCGAGTGGGTGGTAGATACTGCAGCATCCTACCACGTCACTCCTCACAGAGATTTCTTCACAACATACAAAGCAGGAGACTTTGGAGCAGTGAAGATGGGGAATACCAGTTCTTCTCAGATAGTGGGAATTGGTGAAGTACAGTTGCGGACAAATGCAGGGTATACAATAACCCTGAAGGAGGTCAGACATGTTCCAGAACTTCGGCTCAATTTACTCTCGGGGGTAGCTCTTGACAGACAGGGCTATGCTAGCCACTTCGGCAACGGTACCTTTCGGATGATAAAAGGTGCCATGGTAATCGCCCGAGGACATATCTGTGGAACTTTGTATAAAACTCATGTGAAAATCTGTGCAGAAAGTCTAAATGTAGCTGAACGGGAGGCTTCTCAGAATCTGTGGCACCAGAGACTCGGTCACATGAGTGAAAGAGGGTTGTCTACCTTGACAAAGAAGGATCTAATCACCGTCTCCAAGAATGCTACTCTGGATCCTTGCAATCACTGTCTATTCGGTAAGCAACACAGAGTCTCTTTCAATTTCTCTTCTACGAAGAAATCAGAGTTACTTAGTCTGGTGTACTCTGATGTATGTGGTCCCTTGGAGGTGAACTCATTGGGCGGTAACAAATTTTTTCTGACTTTTATTGATGATGCTTCTCGGAAAGTTTGGGTGTATTTTCTGAAAACAAAGGATCAGGTCCTGGATTATTTCAAACTGTTCCATGCCATGGTTGAGCGTGAAACAGGGAAGAAACTGAAGTGCCTTCGTACAGACAATGGAGGCGAATACACTTCCAGGGAGTTCGATGCCTACTGCGGAAGTCATGGTATTCGACACGAGAGGACTGTTCCACGCACCCCACAACACAATGGTGTCGCTGAAAGGATGAACCGCACCATTATGGAGAAAGTCAGAAGTATGATCAGTATGGCCAAGCTGCCAAAGCCATTCTGGGGAGAAGCTGTCCGTGCCGCCTGCTACCTGATCAACAGATCACCATCTGTACCGTTGAACTTCGAGATTCCGGAGAAAATGTGGTCTGGTAAGAATCCTTCATATTCTCACCTCAGAATATTCGGATGTTTAGCATTTGCACATGTATCCAAGGAGCTCAGACAGAAGCTCGATGCAAGGACTACTCCATGCATCTTCATAGGCTATGGAGACGAAGAATTTGGATACAGGTTATGGGACCCGAAGGAAAGGAAGGTCATCAGAAGCAGGGATGTAGTGTTTCTTGAAGACCAGACAATAGAAGACATTGAAAAGCCCAAGATGCCTTCTAGAACCAGTGCCGATAATGTTGATGAAAATCCAGACACAACCCCAGCACCAACACCAGTGGCCACAGATGATGGGGTGCAAGACATACCAGAAGCAGAACCAGAGGAGGAAGAAGGTATTGAGCAGGGGGAGCTCAGCCTGCTCCATCAGAGGCTTCGAGTTCATCCACAGATCCGGATGACAACAGACAGCCAGAACCTCCAGTTCGAAGATCTGAGAGAGGCCGGATTCCTTCAGCCAGATACTCAGGATCAGAATACATTCTGCTAACTGACGAGGGGGAGCCAGAAACCTTCAACGAAGCAGTATCTCATAAGGACAAAGACAAATGGCTGCACGCAATGCAGGATGAGATGGAATCTCTGCAGAAGAACAACACTTATGAGATAGTCAAGCTCCCACATGGAATGAAGGCACTGAGGAACAAATGGGTATTCAAGCTCAAGAAAGATGGCAGCGGAAAAGTGGTGAAACACAAAGCTCGGCTAGTGGTCAAAGGATTCCTACAGAAAAAGGGGATCGACTTTGATGAGATTTTTTCACCAGTGGTAAAGATGGCTTCAATCCGAGTTATCCTAGGATTGGTAGCCAGACTGAACTTGGAGCTTGAACAGATGGATGTCAAAACAGCATTTCTTCATGGTGATCTGAATGAAGAAATCTACATGGAGCAGCCAGAAGGATTCAAGGTTTCAGGTAAAGAAAACCTTGTTTGCAAGCTGAAAAAGAGCTTGTACGGGCTCAAGCAAGCACCGAGGCAGTGGTACAAGAAGTTCGACTCATTCATGGTGGGTCAAGGCTACAAAAGAACTGAAGCAGATCAGTGTGTATACATCCAGAGGTTTCCAGATGGAAGTTTCGTTGCTCTTCTACTGTATGTAGATGACATGTTGATTGTTGGACAAGAAGCAGCGAAGATCAGCCAGTTGAAGAAGGAACTCTCCAAGGCTTTCGACATGAAAGACTTGGGACCAGCTCAACAGATTTTGGGAATGGAGATTGTTCGTGACAGACAGAACAAGAAGCTGTGGCTTTCACAGGAGAGGTATATTGAACGGGTAATCAGAAGGTTCGATATACAGAAAGCCAAACCAGTCAGCGTTCCGCTAGCGCACCATTTCAAACTGAGCAAGAGTTCGTGCCCCTCATCCAAGAAAGAGATAGAGGAAATGTCAGCAATACCGTATTCTTCAGCGGTTGGAAGCCTAATGTATGCAATGGTATGTACCAGGCCAGATATTGCACACGCAGTTGGTGTAGTGAGCCGTTTTCTCTCTAATCCTGGAAAACAACACTGGGAAGCAGTCAAATGGATTCTCAGGTACCTGAAGGGTACAACGAAGTTTCGTCTGTGTTATGGGGGAGCTGATCCGATCTTGGAAGGCTATACAGATTCAGATATGGCGGGAGATCTTGATGGTAGGAAATCTACATCAGGATTCATTTACACTTTTGCAGGGGGAGCTGTGTCATGGCAGTCAAGATTGCAGAGGTGTATTGCATTATCCACAACAGAGGCTGAGTACATTGCCATAGCTGAGGCAGGAAAAGAAATGTTGTGGCTAAAGCGGTTTCTCCAAGAGTTAGGGATCAGACAAACAGACTACAAGATACACAGTGACAGTCAGAGTGCTCTGGACTTGAGCAAGAACTCAATGTATCATTCCCGGACGAAACATATTGATATTCGCTATCACTGGATACGCGAAGTGATGGATCAACAACTGCTGAGACTAGTGAAGATCCATACAGATGAGAATCCAGCCGACATGTTAACAAAGGTGGTTTCCCGAGACAAGCTAGAGTTGTGCAGAGACGCAACCGGGATAGCTTACAGATGATGTTTTTCAGATACCTAGAACTACGATTGGCTTGATCCCGATTCAGGGTACGTAGGCAGTCATTCAGATGCAGCCAGGGGAGGATCCTTTGGAGGATCCGATTTGGGTGATTGATGGTCGGCTCAGATTTCTGTGAAATCTTCACCGAGGGGGAGATTTGTTGGTTGCCAGCCATGTTGCCAGCCAAACTGCACTTCCACAAAAGCAAGATGGAAGTGGCAGTGAGTTGGCAAACCGCGTGAACAGTTCACGCGGTTTGCCAACTATAAAAAGAGTGTTTTCTGAGCCATTAGAGTATCCCAATAAGTGTGAGCAATGTGTAGAGAGTGTAAGTGAGGTTTTTTTGTGAGTTTCTTGTTTTGTAAACTTGTAGTATTATTCTTGTAGTAATAATACGAATTCGGTTTTTCCTCAAACACTTCCTAAAGTGATCGGTGAATCACAACACTCCTATGATAATTTTACAAGACATAATGAGTGGATAGTATGATAACCATAATATAGTCGATAGCCATATAGTTTTTGATAGTACCTGACTGGACTTCAAGTAGCTAACATTCCAAATTCACACAAAAAGGTTAGCCGATCAGAATGCTTACCGGATATATAACTAAGAACTCTAAGGTCTTTGAGCCAACAAGTAGGAAGAACAGCGAGGGTAGACAGCAAGGCGAACAAATGATGCGAATTTAGATAAAATCCACCAAAACTCAAATGTGCATTGGGAAATAATGATGATAGGTTATCACTTTCCAAAATTATGTATTCAACACAGCAAGCCTGCAAAAAAGAAGAAGAAGAAGATTTAGGTGTCCTCCATGCTAAAGAGTTAGTTAAAGTTAGTTAAAGAATCTTCTCAGAATATATTGGATGTGGCAAAAGTGTAAAAAATAAGGACCAGGATTTGAATTCTTTAAAAATTTGCCTTTAAATCTAGATCTCATTTAAGATGATGTTAGCCAAATAGAGGTTACTTACTCCAAAATGGTCATATATCCTCACATGTAGGTGGCAATCTAAGTGGCAGTGCACAAGTTTAAAGATTTAAAAATGATATATTCCTTGTTGAAGAGATTGTTCAAAACAACCGAAAAAATGCCTAAAAGCAGTAAAGTGACTGGATAACTAATGTTTTTTAGGCTCGAAAATCTATTCAAAATGTGTAAACACATCACTTCTGTGATATATAGTGATACTTTATAATAATCTTGTCAACTGGACCCAAAAGCCAACTTGAGAAATGAAGGTTGCTTTATGTTCAAATTTTGAGACCAAGATCACTTCTCATCCGATGTGTGATATTTTTCTTAACACTCCCTCTCACATGCACGTGCAGGTTGGTTTTTTGCTTGGTTCATATCACGTGGGCACGTAGTGTGGATCCCGCTCGTACATGAGTTTGGCTTTGATATAATGTTGAAATCCATGGATTAAAGAGATGAGAGCCTCAACATTCCTTTAAGTTTTATACACAGCCGGCCCTGGGCAGGAGCCACAAGGGCGACTGTTCAGGGCCCAAAAATTAAGGGGCACTAAATTGAAATTTGTTTTTATAATTTATAAATTGAAATTATTAAAATCTTACTAGCGGACCACTATGACTCAAGATAGATTAAATGAATTAGCAATCTTATGCACTGAAAATGATGAGATTGAAGATTTAGAGTATGATGATATAATTGATGATTTTGTTTCAAAAAATGGTAGAAGACAATTTTTTAACTATTGAAATTTTAAGGAGCTTTGCTATGAATAGTTGTATATGATTATATTTTTTATTGTCGGAGTTTAGGTACTATGTCCCCCTTTATATATTTTCTCAAGTAATATAATTTGGGCGTGAGAGCCTAGCCCCCAGCTTCGCTTGGGTTCCAGCCCTCGTTAAATATTATTTTTTAAACATATATTTTCGTAATGAAAAATGGCACATTTTGAACTATCGCACCGGGCACCCAAAAATTCAGGACCGGCCCTGGTTTTATAGATATTATTATTAGAAATTTCTCATCCAAAAGATTTCCCAGTCTATTTCCCAAGAGTATTTGTCCATAATTAAAGCAAACCTTATATGAATTGAATAACTTTTAGTGCAAAATGTCTGATAAAATTTACCAAAAGAGAAAATAAAGAATGAGTATTTTATTCATTCAATAATGAAGAATGTAGAGAAGGAAAAGTTTGGAAGGTAGGCACTATTTTAAGAAGCATCTGGACTATGCTGCGACTTATCTGAATAACTCCAATGATAACTACTCAGAGAGACACAAGTGGGACTCAGACAAGACAACTAACATATGGGACTCAACAATATCTAGCTGGGATCTAATTGGAATCAGCTTGTCTTTTTTTTTTTTAACCTGAACTATGAGTTAATAAGAAGATATACTCACTAAGACAAGCCAGCTGTACTTACATATAGTTCCACGTATAGTGTTACCTGCACAGTACAAAAAGTACAACACACATCAATGACCAGTCAAAAATTTGATACTTCTTTTTAACTTTTAATAGTTTGAGAAAATAGAACTTACAGAAATGGCTATTCGGCCTGCAGTACCGAATGCAGCTTGGCCTATATCTGGGTAAGTCTCCAGGCCAGGTTCACTATCCAGGCAGCGACGCAAAAGCATTCCAGTGTAGAAAGAAAGAACTCCAAATGCTATCAAAATCAGAAGTCCAAACCATCCTCCTTCTTTAGCTGCATATGGTGTAGAAAGAATTCCAACTCCACATAGAACATTCATGCCTGCATTGTTTTATTTCAAGTCAGTTCAATCACATTTTGCAATTTTTTTATTTTTGAAAGAAATGTTTTATTAATAAACTGTCTCTGAGAACTACACTTCTATATTTTGATCTGAAAAAATAATGTACTATGTTCTCCTATTTCTTAAACATGCATCTAGCACCAATATTTTCAATATGTTAAGAAAGATGTATGTTCTCATATCTTGTTTAAGACAAATGTACAAAACTATTTACTATTGACTTATTCAGTTTAGAGTTTAGCACTTGTTTATGAGAACCTAGGGATGAAATAGAAATAAAAGGAAAATACAGTTAGAGAAATAGTAACTATACTATACTTTTTTTTTTTTTTTTTGAATCGTTGGAAACCCCACCACTAAAACATCCATTTCAGGCTTAAGCGGAGCAGTTAAACTTTCGGCTGTCACAGGCTCTTACAAGAAACGGACTACCTGAATTCGAACCCAGGACCTCAAGGTGAGATTCTGAGCCCTACACCATCAAGCCACGCCCCTTGGGGACGAAACTATACTATACATTAAGTGAAATTTGACACATAATAGCTATAACAGCTTATCAACAGCCATATTTTTGTTGTTTAGTTGATCTTGCATGTGCACCATGTGCAATAAGGAAAAAGACATTGATGAGCTACAGAAAAAGTCAACAAGGCGAACATACTGATTATAATTTTATAAAATTAATCTCTATTGAATTTGAAGACAAATTTGGTTGTTTACGGATATTAAGCACAACCCAGATGATATTTTATTCCTGAAAATGGATGCTGAGTCATGTAAATGACTTCAGATGAATCAAGAAGACACTTAAAAAATGACAATAAGAATAACTGAAGGGTTATCTCAAGCCATGTGAGATAGTGATGTTGACACAGAGTTACAAGCAACTTGAGCTTATTGGTGAAGAGATGTTTCCTGCATATTTGACACTAAATGATTTTCATATGTGGACTTCCTTCAGATGATGGGCTGAAATAGGATTAGGATTGGTGGCTGTAGTGATCTTAAGGCACCAAGTGGCAGCTAACAGACACTTATTAAGCCTTGGCTTATTCAAATGGTATAATAATGAAATAATCATGTTCCTTATAAAATAATCATATAAAACTAGCCATATGATAGATAAATAAAAGGAATGAGCTAGTATTATGTGACTAACCATTGAGCACAGCCTGTGCATATGAGCTCTGGCGTGAAATTGGGAGTTCATGGGATGTTTTGAATCCTTAATTATGGAAGACCTCCTTGATGGAAGAGGAGGAAGCAAAGTATGAGAACTACGCCTTTGTTGCGGAGGTTGTTCATCTGCTACTGTCGGTAGCAGAGGTTTTGTCACGGAGGCTAACAATTCAGGAGTATGCCTTCTTGTTAGAGATGAGGAAAGAAATGAACTGCTTAATCTTGACAGTGTAGGAGTTCCCAAAAATGTAAGACTCGGTGATGGTACACTACTATAAAGATCAATAGATTGCCTGAAACATCATCATAAGAGAAATAAATTGTCACAAAATCATTAAAATTTCTCATTATCCTCATCCATCATGCAAATATCATTTTGCAGATCACTCAAAATCTTCAAAAGTCAGACAAATTTGTGAAACAAAACTGGGCGGAAGATCCTCTAATCATTGCAATTTTGATAGAACATAATATTTGCTGCTTAGAACTGATTAACATGAATGTTTTTCTGTAGGTCCCAGGCATGGAACAAATCTACAGCACACTAAAAGTATCAATTTCCAAGTAAATTAGCTTAACCAATCTCTCAATGCTCTTTTTTCCCTCTATAGTATTCCAAATCTCATCTCCAATACCAAACCAAAATAGATATATAATTTTCACAGCAAAACACACCAAGAACATCTGATGATTGTATTATCCAAGAGCTAACAATATATATGAGAGATTTGATCTGAAAGGCCAAAAAATGTAAAACAGCAAGTTGCAGAGAGAACCCAAAATCTAAATCCAATTGACACAAGAGGAATCTACAGAGATATTTGATTTTTGTCATGTAAAGGGAGAGAGAGAGAGAATAGACCTGTAACTTTGAGGCCAAGAAGTGTTGTAAGAACCAGGGTGAGTCTGCTGCCGAGTTTCGTTTGAAGAATCAGAATCATTTCCATCATCAACATCTACTTCTTCTTCACCTTCATTTACATCAAACAACTTCTCTTCTTCTTCACTCTCAATGTAGAAACTTTGATCAGAAACTGAGTTCTTCATCTTCTCCTATTCTTTTTTTTTTAATCTGCAACAATTCCTAAAACACAAATACCCAATTTAACCAAAGTTGAAGGCAATAATTCGCGTTCCTTGAAAGAAAAAGAAGTTGTTTTGTCATTTAAATTATGAGAAAAACAAATGCAAATTGCAAAAAAAAAAAAAAAAAAAAAAATGGCGGTAAAATAACCCAAAAAAACAGAACAAAACAAAAAAAATGGCAACAATATATTATTAGGCCAGCTAAAATGTCTACAAATATTCATTTATGTATGGAAAGTTATTGAACTGGAAAAGCTGCCTAATATGATCATTATTAATAAATGCAAAACATGTTCTCATATCATGCATGACATAGAAACCATGTGACGTGTTATTGGGAAAATTTACTTTTCCTCATTTTCTTGGCAAACAAACAAAAAAAACGACTCAATCTTTTTTCTGCTAACGAAAAGATACTATGAACAGAAAATAACTGACTAAATTAATAACACAATATCATATATCTCTTCACCTCTGAAAGCTGAGCAGGGGGAAAAAATCCCACCAAAAAGCTGCAAGGTTCAAGAAACGAGAAAATGAAAGGTCAATGTAGAAAAGATAAAATGGTAAGAAAAAGAATTGATGTTTCAATATGAAACAGACCAAACAAACATTTATATGTTCAGTTTCTTGAATTTGAAGAAGCTCTGTTTTGAAACAGAGACAGAGAGAGAGAGAGAGATGAATGTGTATTTTGTTTTAATGTGAGTATTGAAGTGAGTGCATTTTCATTTCATCAATGTATAATTTATTTATAAAATACAAAAATAATATGTGAATGTGATTACGTTTTGCTCACCAACTTGCAGCAATTATTTCAGTAAAATATTATTCGCAAAATTAGGATTTTTTTTTTACTAGGAATTTGCAAGGGATAATGCTATGGAAGTCCACAAATATTTATGTAGAATCAATTTCACTTATAGATGAATTTTTATTTTCGGAAACATTATAAATCCCGCCTTCAAATTATCTGATCCAGATTTAAGCGAAGCTTGTAAAATCTCCGTTTTAAACTCTTATAAGAACGCACTCCATAAATCGAACCCGAACTTTGAAGATTAAATCCTGAACCTTAAACCATCAAATCACATCTCTTAGGGTCTGTTTGGTTCAACGAAGGGGAGGGGAGGGGAGGGGAGGGGAGGGATTTTAACGGAGGGGAGGGGATGAATTTTAATTAAATATATGTTTGGTTCAAAGGAGGGGAGGGGAGGGGAGATGAGGGTTTTTAATTAAATATATGTTTGATTGGGAAGAGATTTTAAAACTAATTTACTATTTTATCCTTATAACATGTTATAAATAAAAGTAAAACAATATAAGTATGAATAATTTAGTAATTACATTTAAAATTTTAATTCATTAATTTCTCTCCCCTCTAAAACCCCCACTTTTGGAGGGGAGCTAAAATTGACTTAGGAGAAATTTTGCTCCCCTCCCCTCCCCTTCTCTCCTCTTCAAAAAATTGAACCAAACAAACAAAATTTAAAATAATCTCTCCCCTCCCCTCCCCTCCAAAACCCCCAACCAAACACACTCTTAAGGATTATGGATGAAATACAACAGTCAACAATTATGATTATCAAAATAAGATTTTAGGATTCATCATGTCTCAAAAAATTAATTCAGGTGTGGCCACCAAAAAAACACACTTAAAAATAATAAGTTTAAATACATTAAAAAATATCAAATTAAATTTAGGCAAAATTAGTTTACAGACAAAATAAAATAATATAAAATTATCCTAGTTTTTTTTTTTTTTTTTGACAGCAAGCATTGCAGCCTAATAAAATCTTATTATATATGTTTGTTTTGGCAACAATTGGTTTAGTAATTATAATTAATTAAGTCCAGCTAGATATAACCTACGTGTGACATCAATACATATCTATATCTAGTAAATTTTTAGAGCAAATTTTGATCTCTTCTTAATTTTTTTTTTTTGGAAACGATGGAAATCCCGCCGCCAAACCACCCATTCTGGGCCGCGGTGCAGGTAAAATCATCGGCTGTCCCAGGCTCTTACAAGAAATGCACCCCCTAGATTCGAACCTTAAGGTGAGATCCTGGACCCTACACCACTAAGTCACCCCCTTTGTACTCTCTTCTTAATCCTCACTACTTCGGAGCTCTCTCCATAATTTGAGGAAACCATGTCATTACTATCCTTCTGTTCTTTTCTCAATTAAACTGATCCGCAGTATCTTTTATTCAGTTTTTTTTTTTTGGTAACATTCTAGATTAAAATGATTCTATAAACTGATTCATCGTTAGCCTTTGATTGATTTTAAGGTTGCGCATTTTAATTCAATCTGGTTTACTCTATTTTCGATTTCAAGGTGAGTTAGTATTAGTTGTTTAATTACTGGAAACTTGATATTTTTTTCCATTACCCTAAGTGAATTAGACAGATGTTATTTCTCTATTGAATGATGATTTAATGGTGAGAAATCAAATATGAATTGGGAATCAAAGAGGCAATTGAATATTAAAGAATGATAACTATTTTCCAATTATTCAAAGTTACGTGGGTGTAAAAATGCCAAAATAATCTCTCTTTTTTAAGGTTAATGAAAGATTTCATTAATAACATGTCAAAATAATCAAGTCAAAATTTGGAAATGTGGTATAAGCTCCTTTGCTATTTTTGTGTGCGTTATTATCGAAATTGGAAAGGCTTATATATTGTGTTATATATTTGATAAACTTAGACATTTTGAATTGCAACTAGATTAGTTCTTATATTACTTGTTTTTAGTATCACCGTGTCCAGTTGAATAGTCTTCATATCAAATATCTCTGTGATCTTTGGAAAATATAATTGATTAGCCCATAATTAACTTTGTTTTTCAAACTGGTTATTTAGCCTATTATTTGTGATCCCATTGAGTTTCCATTCTCATGCAATGTTTTATATTGCAGCTTGAACTGGTTTTGATTGTGGAGAAGTTGCAAGAATTACAATCTATCAGATCTTTATAATTAGGTGTTCACGGCAGATTTCGGTCTCAGGGGCAATAAGGATTTTTTACTCCCGAGACAATCCTCCTTCAACTGTGAATTTGTTTTGTTTATGGGAAACCAAAAGTAAATTTGGCAAAAGATAGATAAATACATCAATCAACAAAGAGATTTAACGTGATTCGGCGGATCAGATCCAACCTACATCAACGGGCACAAAACGGACGATGTTTTATTACCGAAATATGTTTCTCTGATCTGTCTTGTGTTTACAAGTCTAATGGTAATGATATTGATCCTTGTTCTCTTCTCAACTCTCAATGCTCTCAACTTGTTACCCTCTTACAAGCACGATTTCCCCTCCTATTTATAATAGCAAAGAAACAGTTTTCATTTTCCCATTAAGGATTCCTAGTTGAAACTACCTTCACTTCACATATCCTATTAGGACACTAACTCATTCACTTCTCATATCATATTAGGACACTGACTTATCAACATTTCCCCATGAAAGTAGGATAACTTATATTCTTATCCGTAAGAATATGGTGTATTATCTTATGGAGCATATCCTGCCATACTCTCGGTCTTCATGAGGTCAGTCATGATGGTCTTTTGAACTGAGAATGTTGCTCTCGATCTGATAATGCCCGGTCATCCGATCTTATGTGGTCGGGTTACAGATCAAAAGTGTCCGGCCTCTAACTCATGTGGTCGGGTCGGTATTAATGATCTCGACCAAGAAGGGAATTAACTTTTTACCCATGCCGTACTGCTTAAATATCATAATGTTTAAAAAACACCATCAACATTTATCCCATAATTCTCGGTAACAACGAGTTTGCGAGTTGATGCTGGGAACTATAAAAAAAAGATGGTGTGCCGATGAATCCGTCGGTGGTCACTCCAGGAACCGCAGAGTGGCTGCAAATCTGGTCCTTCCTGCCACCTTCATGTGATCAGTCAACGAGGATTCCGATATCTACCTGTGGAGAAAATGTTTCGCCTTTATGCTGATGACGATCGACTCGGTGAGACGTAACCCGACCCCGAGCTGAGAAGAACATTTGGCTCTGGGGGAATGTCACCTCCCCAGACCAATAGAGGGCCGGCCATGGGGGAGATGCTCCGATCCCATGCCGATGATAAGTCTCTCGGTGGGACGTATCCCGACCCCGAGCTGAAGAAAGACTTGGGTCTGAGGGAATATTACATCCCCAGTCCAAAGAAGCCGACTCAGTGGGACGTAACCCAACCCCGAGTTGAAAGAAAGACTTGGCTCTGGGGGAATGTTACATCCCCAGTCCAAAGAAGCCGACTCGGTGGGACGTAACCCGACCCCGAGCTAAATGAAAGACTTGGGTCTGGGGGAATGTTACATCCCCAGTCCAAAGAAGCCGACTCGGTGGGACGTAATCCGACCCCGAGTTGAAAGAAAGACTTGGCTCTGAGGGAATGTTACATCCTCAGTCCAAAGAAGCCGACTCGGTCGGACGTAACCCGACCCCGAGCTGAAAGAAAGACTTGGCTCTGGGGGAATGTTACATCCCCAGTCCAAAGAAGCCGACTCAGTGGGACGTAACCCGACCCCGAGATGAAACAAATATCGATCTCGGCGGTACAAGAGCATACCCGAGCCGGAAAGAAACATCGGTATCGGCGGTACAAGAGCAGACCCGAGCCGGAATGAGACATCAGTCTCGGCGGTACAAGAGCAGACTCGAGCCGGAAAGAAACATCGGTCTCGACGGTACAAGAGCAAACCCGAGCCAGAAAGAAACATCGGTATCGGCGGTACAAGAGCAGACCAGAGCCGGGAAGAAACATCAAAACCATTGTGTGGGCCATAACAAACAAGCATAATCAAATGTCAGCCTAAGACAGAAGAGGCATTACTCACATTTTTGGGATCAGTTGCCTTTCTTGCAACTCTACAATGGTCACTACAAGCAAGGCTCTTCTTAATACATCCCATCTGCATCTCAGCATTCCACGCATCCAACCGGATGACTTCCGCTATCAACTTTGGTCGACCTTAAAAACCGAATGGTCTATGTACACACTGAGATAGCCTTCTTTCACCAAGTCTTTCACCTGATCCCGCAGGTCTCTGCACCCATTCGTGGCATGTCTCCTTACGTTATGGTAGATACAGTAAGCCCTACTATTTCCCTCCTCAATCGGGAACTTCCTCAAATTATACTCGGCCAACAGACCTTTATCCTGGATTTCCCGAATTATCTGGTGAAATCCCTGACGACCGGTGATTTCCATCTTCTGCCATCGTTTTATTACGCGAGCTGCTTTTTATTGAGGTCCCCACAGACGGCTCCAACTGTTGACGGCTGATTTCGGTCTCAGGGGCAATAAGGGTTTTTTACTCCCGATACAATCCTCCTTCAACTGTGAATTTGTTTTGTTTATGGGAAACCAAAAGTAAATTTGTCAAAAGATAGATAATACACCAATCAACAAAGAGATTTAACGTGGTTCGGGGGATAGGATCCAACCTACATCCACGGGCACAGAACAGACGATGTTTTATTACCGAAATATATTTCTCTGATCTGTCTTGTGTTTGCAAGTCTGATGATAGTGATATTGATCCTTGTTATCTTCTCAACTCTCAATGCTCTCAACTTGTTACCCCCCCTTACAAGCACGCTTTCCTCTCCTATTTATAATAGCAAAGAAACAATTTTCATTTTCCCATAAGGATTCATAGTTGAAACTACATTCACTTCCCATATCCTATTAGGACACTGACTCATTCACTTCCCATATCCTATTAGGACACTGACTTATCAATCTTTCCCCATGAAAGTAGGATAACTTATCTTCTTATCCGTAAGAATAAGATGTCTTATCTTTTGGAGCATATCCTGCCATACTCCCAATCTTCATGAGGTCATTCATGATGGTCTTTTGAACTGAGAATGCTGTTGTCGATCTGATAATGCCCGGTCATCCGATCTTATGTGGTCGGGTTACAGATCATAAGTGCCCAGCCCCTAACTCATGTGGTCGGGTCGGTATTAATGATCTCGATCAAGAATGGAATTACCTTTTTACCCATGCCGTACTGCTTAAATATCATAGTGCTTAAAAAACACCATCAACATTAGGTATTGTATTTTTCAGTATATGAATTTTTTTTTTTTCCATTTCTTATCATTGTTATTCGGGAAGCCATCTGATATATATTTTATAACTGTTTTGTATCAATGAATCACTTTCCCATTAACGGTGTTAAGTGAATGATAACGTCAGAAATACATTTTTGTCAAATCAATATATTACAGTGGCTCATTAATATAAAATTGAAAGGTTAGCAGGTGGTGTGACATTATTAGTATTCCTTAATGGTGCAAGGAAAATCTCCAAAAAAATTAATAATAATTATTTATTTAATAATTATTCATATAATTACATATAATAAATTCATATTATTATTATTAAATTAAAAATTACAAAATTTAACATCTCAAATCTCTCAATTTTTATGGTAGCATTAGAACTGTTCTGGTAGTGCTATTTTTGATTGTTATGTGTGACAAGACCGTTGTTGGTAATTATAAAAAAAAAAATCACATCATCAATAACAATAAAAACGACGAATATTAATAATCCTTTATAATCGAACGAATTTTTCACAATGTCAAAAAATATATGCAATATAATTTCATATTATCAAGGTAGCAAAACCATAAAACATAAACTCTTCAAAAATTCTTTACTACGGAAATTAGTTTCTATTATAAATGAAATTGCCGACGATAAAAAATCATGCCCAGACCCCCAACACACCCACGTCGTGCTCCCTTACCATGCATACGCCTGTTGTAACTCCCTCAGTCCACCAGAAACAGTTCTACTGCGCACATTCATTAGAAATAACACCACCATAACAGTTCTCATGCTACCACAAAAAATGAGAGGTTTGTGATATCACGTTTATTGTGTTTTTCTATTTAATAATAATATGAATTTATTACATATAATTATATGAATTATTATTAAATTGAAAATTATTATAATAATTAATAATTAATAATGTTTATTATTTTGGAGATTATCTTTGCACCGATAAGAAATTCTGATAATATCAATATACTTCTTTACATTTCGATTTGTTTCAAATAACCATTATAATATAGTGATTTGATAAAAATATTTTTATGATGTTATCATTCTCTTAGCATTGTTAACGGAAAAGTGTTTTATTGATACAAAACACAAACCAAAAATGATGCGGTGTCATTATCAGATATTCGTAGTGATTAACTGATTATATCTATTTTCCCCTAGCCTGCAATGAGGCTGAGATAATTTCCTTAAATTAAAATGCGTTTAGTTTGAGATAAACGTAATTAATTAATTATCAAATCTTATCCAATAATTCTCAGCCAGCATTCTGATGATGAGTGAAGCACGTGCTAAGTCAGCTTCAATGAACATGATATAAATTTTGGAGCATCACTGGGCGATCCACCGCATAATTTGCTTGATTGATTTTGTTTTCAGAAAATCTATGCACATGTGATGTGTTGCCAGGATATGTTTCCATCCACGGATAAGAATTTCCGTCTGTATACGTCAAACTAATTCCAACATTAATTATAATTTGAAAATCCCGAATGTAAGTTCGTGTTAAAACATAGACAAATAACTGCAAACGTGATATTTCATTGATTGTGCAAAGGAATGAATTTAAATTACAAGAAAGAAACTGCTAATAGCACACTACCCACTAGCTAACATTCTCCTAACAATCTGGCCTTGACTAAACTGCTAACTCATGATTAGGAGTCCACTAACAAACCCACTAATATAGCTAACAAACCAACGACTGATGAAACATAACTAATGACAAAACAAATTAATAATTAATCCAACATTTCTTCCCCTAAACTCAACTATATCAGATTGAGTTTACAAACTTCAGTAAGTTCTTCTTCCTAGCCACTTGTTGACTAATCGCCTACACCAAGCTTTGCTCTCAGGTTCTCAAAAGTCTCCAACTTCACAGCCTTGGTCATGATGTCTGCTATTTGAGAGCTAGTACCACAGTGTTCCATTTTAATAACTCCTTCATTGACAAGATCCCTCAGGAAATGAAACCTTACGTCAATGTGTTTGCTCCTCCCATGTAACACGGGATTCTTTGACAGCTTTATGGTAGAGATGTTGTCACACAGAACCATGGTTGCTCCTTCAACACTCTCATCCCAGCCAATTTCTTCAAGAATTCTCCTTAGCCAGATGCATTGAGCTGCACAGGACGCAGCAGCTATGAACTCTGCTTCTGTGGTTGATAAGGTGACTACTGGCTGTTTCTTAGAGGACCAAGCAATGGCACCACCAGCAAGGAAGAAGACGTACCCTCCAGTGCTTCTTCTGTCATCTAAGTCTCATGCGTAATCACTGTCCGTATATGCAATCAAGCTTTGGCACTTCACCTCCTTTCTATAAAGAATTCCAAATTCCACAGTTCCCTTGAGATACTTTAAAACTCTTTTTGCAGCTTGCATATGAAGTCTAGTTGGCTTAGCCATGTATCTACTGAGCAAACTGACGACATACATGACATCAGGTCTTGTGGTAGTCAGATATAACAGGCATCCAATCAATTGCTTGTACTGAGTTCCATCAATTAGGATTCCATCACCTTCAACTGTGAGCTTGTCTCCTGGGATTATAGGATTTTTGACTGGATTGCAGTCCATGAGTCCAAACCTGACTAACAGATCTTTGGTATATTTTTTTTGACAAATGAATATACCAGCTTCAACTTGAGATACCTCCACTCCCAAGAAGTATCTCATTCTCCCAAGATCTGTCATTTCGAACATAGACTTCATACTGTCTTTGAACTCAGTCACTAATTCTTCACTGCTGCTCACATACATAAGATCATCCACATACAGGCTTACGAGCAGCACTTCTGACTTCTTTCTTAATATGAACAAAGTATGTTCATATGGACATTTCTGGAATCCTGCTTCCATAAAGTATTTCTCAACCTTGGAATACCATGCCATTGGAGCTTGTTTCAAGCCATACAAGGCTTTCTTCAATCTGTAAACCTTATTTTCTTCCCCTGAGCTTACAAACCATGGCGGTTGCATTACAAAGACCTCTTCTGTAAGCTCACCTTGAAGAAATGCACTCTTCACATCAAGCTGATACACCTTCCATCCATGATGTGCAGCCAAAGCTAGCATAGATCTAATGGTATCCCATTTTGCCACTGGTGCAAATACTTCATTGTAGTCTATGCCATATTGTTGAACATACCCCTTAGCTACTAATCCGGCTTTGTATTTATCAACCTCTCCATGCTCATTTAGCTTTGTTTTGTATACCCATTTTACTCCAATTGGGGTTGCTCCATGAGGCAGAGAAGTGAGCTCCCATGTGTCATTTCTTTGAATAGCCTGTATCTCAGACTTCATGGCTTCTCTCCATTTCTCAGACTTCACAGCTTCTTCAAAGGATGTAGGATCAATGCTATCCACTTGTAAAACATAGCAATCACCAGTTGTGAGCATGACATTGCCCACTTCATAGTCATCATGCCACCCAGGTCTTGTTCTTATCCTTGGGCCCAAGTCATCACTTGGCACCACAGTTTCTGCAGAAGATTCAGCTTCTGTCCTTGCTGAACTTTCTTGTTGATTAACATCCCGATTTTCTGAGCTTTCTCTTGCAATTTTGTCATCAATTTCTGCCTCTGAGTCTTCTATCTCATCCTCAAAGCCATCCCAAGAGAGTAGCTTGTTCTCCTGAGTTGTGTTGTCAGATTCCCAATCCCAGCCTTTTGACTCATCAAATGTCACATCTCTGCTAACGAAGATCTTCTTAGTAACTGGATTGTATACACAGTAGGCCTTAAATTCTGCTTCAACTCCTAGGAAGATGCACTTCACACTCCTATCATCAAGTTTCTTCCTCTGTTGCTCAGGAACATGCACAAAACTCAAGCATCCAAAGACCATTAGATGGTCTACAGAAGGAGATGAGCCACTCCACAACTCTTGTGGAGTTTTCTCTTTGTTAATGGCAGTAGGACTCCAATTTAACACATGTGTATCCCAAGCAACTGCTTCACACTAGAAACTGCTAGGAACATTTGTGTCTGAAAGCATGCACCTAACAATGTTTAGGATGGTTCTATTTTTTCTTTCTGCCACTCCATTTTGTTAAGGAGTTAGGGCTGCTGTCAACTGTCTCCTTATGCCTTCCTCATCAAACTATTTCTTAAACTCAGTGGAAAGAAACTCTCCACCTCTATCTGTTCGAAAGCTCACAAGTGGAGTGTCTGACTCCTTCTCAACTATGCTTCTAAAGGTTTTAAACACTCCAAAAGCTTCTGATTTGGCAGTAAGAAAGTAGACCCAAAGCTTTCTACTATGATCATCAATTAAGGTGAACATATACCTTTTGCCACAGTGGGAGGGAGGAGATATGGGCCCACACAAATCTCTATGGACAAGCTGTAAATTGACTGAGGCTTGCCACAAGCTTCTCTTTAGAAATGGCTTCCTATGTTGCTTTCCCACCAGGCATACAGTGCACATATCTTTTTCATCAGTCTTCATAGGAGGTAGCCCTTTGACCATGCTTGATCTTTCAAGCTTTTGTAAGCCCTGATGATTAAGGTGTCTGAACCTTCTGTGCCATACCTCTACATCTTCCTTCTTAGACTGAGTGGTGTTCAAGCATTGAACACCATTGCTTTTCACATCAGTGTTGGGTACACAGCCTGGATGAACATGTGATTACTATTCATTGTTGTGGAGAAGAGAAACCCTGTTTCATCATCACGATATATTCTTGCACATATCATTCTTGATGAGGAAAAACAAGCATTTTTCTTGTATTTGGCCGATACTGAGCAAGTTGTTGGTCAATCCTGGCACATAGAAAACTTCTTGAATGATCAAAGAAGTTTGATCAATTCTCATTCTGACATTACCATTTCCTTGCACTTGAAGCTTCATTCCATTCCCCAGTTTCACATTGCAGGAGAATGAACTATCAAGGCTGCTAAACCACTTCTTATCACCACTCATGTGATTGCTGCATCCACTATCCAGAAACCACCAATTATCATTTTTCTCTTCTGATTTCTGATAAGCCATCAACCCATTCCAGCTTTCTGCAGAAGCACCATCAGTTTCTTCAACAGGTTCTATGTAGGCCATGAGCAGCATCTCATACTTTCCTGAGGCCTGGCCATCAGCAAAGTGAGCCTGAGATGTCCATTCTGGACACTCATTCTTGAAGTGTCCGAGCTTGTGACAGTTGTAACATTCAACTGTCTCTTTGTTCCAAGAACGACCTCTACCTCTTCCTCTGCCTGGTGAGCGTCCTATTCCCCTTCCTTTGCCACCATCAAATCCAACATTGAGCACTTGATCTTCAGAGACAGACTTCCTTGTAAACTTCTGTTCGTGGACCAAGAGTGAGCTTTGCAATTGATCCACAGACATAATGTCAATATCTTTGGATTCTTTAATTGAGCACACAATGTAATTGAACCTCTCAGTGACAGTCCTAAGGATTTTTTCAACAATCTTTACATTTGTGATTAACTCACCACAATTGCGCATAGCATTGGAGACGATCATCACTCTGCCAAAATAATCATTGACAGCTTCTCCCTCTTTCATCTCAAGAACTTCAAACTCGCGCCTAAGATCTTGAAGTTGAGCCCTCTTAACTCATGCGCTGCCTTGAAATTTGTTCTTCATGGAGTCCCACAACTCCTTAGCTGTCGTCTTCTGTGAGATGGTCTTCAAGATTGTCTTATCTATACTGGTGAATAGATAATTCAATGCCTTGAAATCCTTCAATCTCATCTCCTCCAAAGATTTCACTTGATCGGCACTCAACCTTTCTCCAGCAGTCGGTTCTTTGAATCCAGTGTTCACCACTTGCCAGTACTCCTTCGATCTCAACAGATTCTCCATGAGGAGACTCCAGTGGTCATAGTCTCCATCGAAAGTAGGAATGCAAGCTTTCGCAAAGTTCGCATCTGCCATAATCACTCTCATGTGTTTCCCAAACCCCGCTCTGATACCAAATGTTAAAACAGAGACAAACAACTGCAAACGTGATACTTCATTGATTGTGCAAAGGAATGAATTTAAATTACAAGAAAGAAACTGCTAACAGCACACTACCCACTAGCTAACATTCTCCTAACAATCTGGCCTTGACTAAACTGCTAACCCATGATTAGGAGTCCACTAACAAACCCACTAATGTAGCTAACAAACCAACGACTGATGAAACATAACTAATGACAAAGCAAATTAATAATTAATCCAACATTCGAACAGATAAAGCAGTAGTCCGTTCAAATTTTTAGATAGGGGATGTTATAAATATCGATAATGATAAGTGTACATTCAAATAATATATTTAAAGACACGCTCTGAACATAATGAAAATAAAAAAGAATCAGAAGAATAATAAATTTATGTTTATGACGTGTTTTTGAGTTTGTCATTTAAATGTATAGTTATTATTATTCAAAAATATTTTGAGAGATTGCTAATTTTTTTCCATGAAGAAATCTTTATGAACATAAAAACGTTAGATTATTTTTTACAATAATTTGATAATATTCGCTTTTAGAGATAAATAATGAAATTATTTCTTACAAGATTTTATTCCTCTATATAATAATATCAAATTATTTTTGGAAAAAAAATAAGTACAAATGACATTATATGATCTAGTCTCTTTATCAATTATGTTATTATTTCATGTAATATATATAATTTTTTTTTTTTAAAAAAAAAGTATGATTACCCGCTGTAGACAACAGGACCTGGGCGACGCCGTTTCTAGGCTCGCGGCACTAGTTGGGAAGTACTAAATAATATGGAGTCGCCACCCGGTGTGAACCGGGACAAAGGTTTAAGGCCGCACTCACCCCTCGCAAGGGAAGACCTCAAACCGTTGGGTTCGGAATGGTCCCTTACTTATGTCACTTGTAATAAAAGGATTTATGTAATAATTTAACCAAGCTTAAGTAACATTTATTTCCAAAGATATCATGCTTCTAGATTCATATGCATACATCAACAAGTTCATCACAACATGCAACATCACATGGCAATCTCATAAACATATTTCAATCTTATGATATGGAAAACTAAGAACAACCTAATCATGCTTGAGTACTATCTCATGAACCTATTAACCAAATAACCTGCTAACAGCCTAATCATGCTTGAATACAATCCCAAGAACACATGGGATGGATAAATGCAGGAATACAAATAATACGGTTGGCTATATAACACAGGAAAGATCAACCAAGAGGCAATTATGCATGAATATGATAAGACAGACTCAGTTCAGTGTGTGCGCGTTCGTGTAGCATTCGTAAATGCGTTCGAACGGTAAACAGAAGATTCGCGTTCGTGTAGCGTCCGAGAACGCGTTCGAACGGAACCAGACCTGATACATTATGAAACTAAGAAAGTGTGTGTGCGTTCGTATAGCGTTCGTAAACGCGTTCGAACGGTAAACAGAAGGTTCGCGTTCGTATGGCGTTTGATAACGCGTTCGAACGGAAATGAAACAGAATGCTCTCGTTCGTGTGGCGTTTGTGAACGCGTTCGAACGGAAATGAAACAGAATGCTCACGTTCGTATGGCGTTCGTGAACGCATTCGAACAGAAATAAGACCTGATGCATGACAAGGCAAAATACATGCGCGTTCGAGTTGCGTTCGTTGTACCTAAGAATTGTTTCCAAACATTTGAAAAGATTAGACGATGTGAAAGAGCCTTCCTGATCGGGGCAGCCGCCAGAGCTAGTTTCGAATAGAACTCATATTCAGCTTTAGAGGCAGGGTCCAGTTCAATAGCTAAAGCGATGATCATGCACTAGATAAATCGATTGCTACGAAAGTAGTTTCAAGGAGGGTTCTCTCGTAGAGTGATAAAAGGGTCATTCATTAAATCATTTAAAATATTTTAATCCCAGATTATATTTTAAATATCCAACTTTTCAATTTTATCTTGATTACAATAGTCCAACTATTTAATCAACGATTAGTGGTACTATATATATTATAATGATTATAATAGTCCAACTATATAAACTACTGAAACTGCGCAAAATCCTTACAATGGTTTATGTACAAAGATCGGGCAAGCCCTGCGTTCGAACGGGAACAGATCTGATGCATGAAATGGGACGCAATACATAAACGATAAAATAAAGGGGCGCGGCGATGTACTGCCGTAAAGGTGGCCTTTTGGGGCTCTTGATCTCTCAAAGAGAGGACCTTTAGACCAATGTACTAAGCCCATGCGCTCGACTGAATCATGCATACATAGAATGAAAAGCAATAATACTAAACATAGTGTGCCCGATTGAACGTATCTTGTATCCAACCGAACACACATCAACCGGCGCGGCAAAGCCTCGTGGTAAAGGGCTTTAGCCCCTCCCCATAGGGGATCTCATATTGCACTTACTAAGCCCATGCACTCGGTTGAATCATGCATACGAAAATAAAGACAATCATATCAAACTAAGTATGTCCGATTGAACGTATTTTGCATTCAACCGAACACACATCAATCGGTGCGGCAGAGCATCGTGGTGAAGGATTTTAACCCTCCAATTAGGGAACCTTTCATCGCACTTACTAAGCCCATGCACTCGATCGTATCATACGGGAATAAACAACATGCAGAATTTAAATGACAATAATTAAATAAACCAAAGCAACACAAAACAAGAGAATGTGCCATTTACTCAAGTGGTACGTGGAGTTGTGTCCCAAGTACAGACCGCACTACCGTCCATTCGGATTCGGCTACGGAATTTACGTCTGGGTTTCCATCCTATATACCACAAGAGACAACACTCTTCCATTCATCCAATACCCACAACACGCATCCATAAACGACTCTCATGTGAATACAATTCAATAATAAAAGAAACGAATATAAACTAATGAAAAAGTGCCCTCAGGTCTAACCTTTTAAGTCGTCTCTCGGACTCGCGTTCCACAAAGATCGGAAGGGGTAAAGCTCCGCAACTCTTCTGGTTCACTGGTTCACTGCTCTCGTTCGTTGTCTTACTGTTTTGGGTCGTCGTCCTCCGTCTTTTGCTGCTGTTTTGACTCCGATTTGCCGCCGCTACTACTGTTTTGCTGCTGTATTTTAGTTACTGTTTTTGGGATGTTTTGGCTACTGTTTTGGGTGTTATTTTCGGTGGTGTTATGGTGTGGTTCGGGGGCTGTTTGATGTGTGTGTTTAGGGCTGGTTGGGATGTGTTTTTCGGTGAGGTGAGGGGGGGCTGTTCGGGATGTGTTTTGGTCAAGGCGATGGGGGTTCTTTGGTTTGTGATCTTCTTGTTATTGAGAGTGAGGGAGAGTTGTGTCTATGAGCTAGCTAAGGGCTGATGCGATTGTGGGCAATCAAGTGAAGCGGTTGAGTGGAGCATACGAGTGAAGTTTGGCAGGAAGCAGCAATGTGAGTTGCGTGGGTAGTGGCTGCGCAGAGGTTAGGGCGTGAAGGGAAGTGGGCTGGTTGTAGTTGCTTTGTGGCTTCTTGATGAGAGGAGGGCTTTGGTTAGGGGTCTTTGTAATGCCGTGAGTCTGTTTTGTAGTTGGGAGAGGATGGACGAGAGCTGAGGTTTTTGTGTTTGCTCTTTTTTTGTATTTAGCCGTGTGTGAGATTAGAGCCATGGGGTTGATTTTAATTTGTTTATATAGTTATCAATTAGGGTTTGCATGGATAGGGATTTGTAATATCTAATTAGTGTCACAAAAGGAAAATATATATTTGATTGGGGGACAAATTTAGGCTAATTAGGAATGTAGTATATTTAGTTTGTGTTGATTAGGCATACAATATTTTAAGTTAGGAATAATATTTGTTGATTGATTTTAATTAGGCATGCAATTTCTTTAATTTGGGTAAGTATTTTTTATTATTTTGGTAGGTGATTATTTAGGTTTTAATTTGTGAATTTAATTGGTTTTAATTTACTTATATTTAATTTAAATTTAATTTGTGACATATATTTTAAATGTTTAATTATTATTGGTTTGTGACATACATTAATTATTTCTTTGGATGTGATTTAATGGGCTTGGGCTAAGGTTAAGTTTTAAAACGGAGATCCAACAGCGAACCCGAAGCTAAACATGTGAACTAAATCCGACAAAACCGTCAATTCTTGACTCTTCCCTTCCGACGTCCGTTTCCCGCGATTTCCGCGACTTAAAAGATAGTGCCTCCAAATGAGGCTCATCATCGGTTTCACATGCAAAAATGCAATGCCTACACCCGCATGTCACGTTGCATGATTTTGACACACCCATAACCCCACATGTGCATGCATCTCAATTTTTCGATATATGAAATTTGATTGGATCCATTACAAGAAGAAGAACCAATAAATTTCTTTTTATAAAGTTTTTGTGGTCAATATATATAAAGTATCCATATTTTACCTCGGAAACTTAAAAATTATCTTAATCAATTTGAGATGTTGATCCATCCATTCTTTCATTAACATTCAAATCAATTGTCGTCTTATTCTATGATCAAAATAGCTTCTTTATTTTCGAATTAAGGACTGCTAGTTGGGTCGATTGAATGAACTTTTTTATGTAGTTATTATTTCATTAAATTCAATAAGATATAAGTCTATTTTTTATTATTATTTTTGTTACTATTAACTTAAAAGTCTTCCCAACACTGTCAAGGTTCATTTCCTATGGGGTTAGGGGACGTCACTTGACATATGACATCACTTTCTTAAGAAACTGTTGGCCGATAAAATCCCCGCAGGGCGAATTCGTTCCAGAACGAGAAGAGGTGCGAAAAGAATAAGGGCAATAGGCAAAGAGTGACAACAGACTTAGAACGATCGAGCCAATCACCAGAACGAAAACGTGCGATGCAGTTATCTTCACTACCAAAGCAGTTGAGCGGTTGTTCCTCCACGATCAGGCAGTTAGGCACACGACCCAACAGTTACAAGCACTACTCAGAACTGCAGAAAAAGATGGTGGAACAGCTTAAATCGGTTATCAAGCGCACTATAAAAGCTCGTCTATCCCAAGAGGAAGAAAAAGACAGAAAAATGAAGACTCAATCGATCATATTTTATCTTTTTATTTCTTAGCTTGTAACCTATGACTGTAACTTGTGTTCTTGTGCCCCTTGAAGGCTTATTCACTTGATTCAATACACCCATTGCTGGGACTTTGTCTCATGAAGTTTGAACCTTACACGCTCTTTTTCCATGCATGCGTAAAACCTGCGCAAACAGTTTTTGGCGACCACAGTGGGAGAGTTGGTGTAACAAAGTGGAGATGCCTCCGAAAAGAAACGCTCAGACTGGCTCAACCGCGGAGGAAGGTGGACTGGAGTAAACCAACCAGCCCAACGTTCCAGCTATAGTGGGTCAGTTCGAGGGTCTAGCAGATGTCAGCCGGTACGAACCAATGAGGGAGCTCAGCCCTAATGCGATGCGCGCATTGATTGGCGAATTCACACAGGATGTCGTCGAACAGGTCAGGCTCCAAAATGCGTATGTTGTGGACAAATTCGTATCGACTAGTAACTTGCACTATGAAAATATGTCCAAACACTTAAGCTCAATGAACGAATTGGTGGCCAAATGTATAAACGGCGGAACAGCGCTGCCGTCGACCACGCCTTTCCCTACAGTAGGCAGTCAGGAAGCCGGTCCTAGTTGTGTTCCTCTGCAAGGAACCAATACCCCTATGGTTCCCAGAGGAGGGACGAGCCTTGGAGGGCACGGCCCACAATTAGGGCCAAACATTCACCAAGGGCCAAATATGGCTCAACATGAAATCGTGGTGCCTCAGAGTGTCCAAACTTCCCAGGGACAGAATCATGATTATGTCCCACTCCCGAGAGGGCCGCAACCGCCCCCATAGCCGTGCCATTCAACGGAAACGATATGCTAAGGGAGCAAATGACCGAAATCCTGCAAAACCAATTCGGTCTAGGCATACGACCAATTCGGCCTAGATATCGGAAGCCTTACCCTGATTGGGTCGATGTGGCTTATCCTTGGCCGAGGAATTACAGGATACCAGATTTTACCCTCTTTACGGGATCTGGAGAAGTTTCCACTATGGAGCACATATGACGCTTCACCATTCAGTGTGGGGAAGTCAATGATTTCCATAGACTAAGGTTGTTTCATGGTTCATTATCAGAGGTGGCTTTCTCCTGGTATGTCAGCTTACCAGCCAATTCAGTAGAAAGTTGGCAGCAAATGGAGCAACTGTTCCATGCGCAGTTTTATAAGGCCGAATCTGAAGTGGCCTTAGCTGATTTGGAAAATTTGAGACAATTGCCAGGGGAATGGGCCGAGACGTTTCTACAATGATTTAAGGTAGCCCGATGCCGATGTTACGTCATTTGCCCGAAAAGAAGTTCGTAAGAATCGCTCAAGGATGCCTGAATCTCGATCTGAAGAAGAAGTTCCAGGATCACGAGTTTTGGGACCTTCCCCAACTCACTACCACTGTGGTGCGCTATGAGCGATTATTACGAGAAGATGAGCAGATGAAAAATTCGAGCAAAGGGACGTATTACAGAAACATTGACTACGAGATGGGCGAAGTGAACGCCGACTCGGCCGATCTATGTTTGGCCGAATTGGTGAAAGGGAAACCCTACGTCTGCAAAACGTGGGCAGAACCCCAAACCAATGAGACGAGCGATAAAAAGAGCAGGAATTTCTCATTCGACATTACTAAAGTCGAAGCTATATTTGACCAATTGTACAAAGATAAGCAAATCAGCTTGAGCGACAGACATACGTTGCCAACAGCCGAGCAAATCAGCAGTAAAAAATACTGCAAATGGCATAATGCATGGTCTCACACAACTAACAATTGCTTTGTTTTTCGCAATGTTTTGCATGATGCCATAGAATCCGGACGAATCACATTCGAAAAGAAGATGGCAGTAGACAGTAATCCTTTCCCGAAGTCGGCGGAGTTAAATATGATCAACCTAGTCCCTACAAGGATAAACCGGCCGAGGGTAAAGGTAGTGCTGGACGAAAGACAACACCGCCACCGCCCGAGCGCGTTGGAGAGGATTAGGAACCTGCAGAACGAAAGGACAAGAAAGACATTTGTGTGAGGTGCAAGAATAGCATTGAATGGATGAATGAGCCAGAAGACACTTGCGAGAGGCCTGTGAAGAGAGAATCGTCCTGGCAGCCACGAACTTTTGCGCCAAGGTTCTATGGAGAAAATTCGAACTTCGTCCAGAACGTGAGGATATTTCGGCCAAAGATCCATCAGCCCAACGTGTGGCACTCATACCGAAAGTCATACCCAGGACAGCAGGCGAACTCAGGGCGACGGGCAGACGAAAAATATCCTCCCATAGATGAAATGACAAGGACACAGCTGAGGAGGCACCAAAGGAACTACGACCGCATGATGCGCCGACAGAACGAGGCAAAGGCTGCCACCAGCCATAGCCCTCATGCCACAGAGAAGTCAAAAGACCACAAGAAGACACATGACGAGAAAAGAAGGAAAGTGACCAATGATGATGAGTACACTAAGCTTCATGGAAGGAAACGAGACGAGACCGATGATGAGGAGCCTCCCATCGTCATCTAATTCGGCAGCATGCCACCAGTCGTGGCAAATCACTACTTGTTGCCCAGAGAGTTCCGGGGAAATGACAATGGGAAAGCTGGACAGAGTGACGATATTTATGAGGGAGATGAGGCCGAATTTGTGGCACTCTCCATAATAAATGAAAATACTGCAAGCCGAGAGGCCGAAGAGGAAGAACTGACGGATATAGAAGAGGAGATTGATGTCAGGACGGAAGCCAGGAGAATGGGAATTTCGCAAAATCGGCTTCTGAAAGAACTATATGAGGCCGGGAATCCAGCAGTCGGAACACTGGGAGAAGACCTAGGGCAATAGCCATTCCTCATTCTGTATGGAACGCCTAAGGTAAAGCGGGCTGTCACCAAGGTCGAGAAGAGAAGGTTGACCATCAATCACATTTCCCATGAGATACCTCCCACACTGCCACCTTCTCGGTGGGATATGGAAGAAGAGTTATCCCAAGTCAACAAAGTGGGAGATCAAGCAATGGAAATTGGCACTTCAGGGAAAGTGATTTTCCCAAAGCCACCAGCTCAGATGACAAAGCACCTAAGGCCATTATACGTGAAGGCGAAGGCCAATGGCATCCCCATATCCAAGGTACTGATGAAGGTCCAAGGGATTTTTCATACTATCTAACCTGATGAAGGTCGATCGATTGGATCTGATGGAGGTCCAATGGATTCTTCATACTACCTAACCTGGTGAAGGTCGGTCGATTGGACCTGATGGAGGTCTAAGGAATTTTTCATACTACCCGACCTGATGAAGGTCGGTCGACTGGACCTGATGGAGGTCCAAGAAGGTTATTCATTCTACTAGGCATGATAAAAGATTCCATATGAAGTATAAAGATGATGACTAACCTTTCATGTCTTCTGAGGAATGTGACATACATGTCTTGTCGAATGAGATCTTAAATAAGTGTAAAGCCTCATACGTGTCATGTCGAGTGAGACATTCGCCTCATGCTGAGTGTAGTGTCCAGTGAGACATTCAACTCATGATGAACCTTCATTTGGAGCATCTTCCTTGAGTCGAGTCTACATCATTGTAATATCGAGTGAGACATCATCTCATGATGTATCTTCATTTGAATTATCTTTCTTGAGTCGAGTATACATCTATTTGTCAAATGAAACTTTAACCAATAGTTGGTCCTTCCTTCATGTCGTATCGACTGGAACCTTAGCCCCTATCTAAGACGTATTCCTTGTCGTGTCGAGTGGTGTCTCAGCCCCTAGCTAGGAGTTCTTCCATGTCGTGTGGAGTGGAACCTCAGCCTCTAGCTAAGACTTCTTCCTTGTCGTGTGAAGTGGAGCCTCATCCTATAGCTAAGACTCATTCCTTGTCGTGTGAAGTGAAGCCCCAGCCTATAGCTAAGAATTTTTCCTTGTCATGTAGAGTGGAACCTCAGCTTCTAGCAAATACTTCTTTCTTGTCGTGTGAAGTGGAGCCTCAACCTTTAGCTAAGACTCATTCCCAGTCGTGTCGAATGGACTCTCTGTCAAATACTAAGACTTATTCCATGTCATGTTGAATGACATATTTGCCTCGTGCTAGGTCTTCTTCAATCTCATGTTGAATGAGATCTTAAACAAATGTCAAACCTCATACGTGGAGTGTCGAGTTGAATCTTTGCTCAATTCTAAACCATCATATATGTCGTGTCGATTGTGATCTTTAGCAAGTGAAAAGCTGGTAAAGTTGAATGGGCTTGACCGGCGTAAACACACACGTATAACGCAAGCGTACGTATCGTTCAAGTAGTATAAAAAGTATCGATCCCACGAGGACTTAAAACCTTTTTGTTATCAATTTATTGGGCCAAATGATTACCAGTATCTAACAAGTTGTTTGATTGATTTGGAATGGCGACGATTCTAAATTTAAAGACAAATAACTAAAATTGCTTAAAAGTAGATTTTAAAGAAATTCAATATTAAAAACTATCCAGGGTTGTGATTTATTTCAATATTATTTAAAAGATGAAGTAGTTATCTTATAGTTGGGTAAAATATCAATTTATTAACCTGGAACACTAACTTATGTAAAAGCCTCTTCCGATGGTCAATTACAAATACCCAGTATAACCCAATTGAACCATATTCCTATGTCAACCACATTACTTGGATTCATTAAGTCTAAGTTCCAATTATGGCTACCCCCGCCCTACAGGTATATTCCTATCCTGTAAGGAAATCTATTAAAGGGTTATCTATCCTCAAGGAAGATCGTGGGCTATTGAATCTAAGGTCTTAAACTTAAAATCCCTATGTCTAGTTCATTTTAAGTTTACCTAATCTATTTAATTAATGGCCAGTTAATTAAAGAGCATTAAGATTAAGACTCAATAAATAAATCTTTAAATTACCCAAACTATAATCTAACCCTTATAAACCAGTTTAATTGAAATTCATCACAACCCTAGATAACTACTTTAGCTACGACACATAACTAGGGCTAAAAACTTAAAAGACTTAAAATAAAATTGCATAAAGTAAATGCAGTAAAATAAATGCTGAAAATGAATTAATAAAAATTGCTAAGGTAAAAAGGAATTACTTCTACTATATACTAATTAGATTTCTCCCATAATATAATATAAGCTTTGCAAAACATTTTCATCCAGCCATATAGGCGGTATTTTGATTTAATTAGTTTAAAAACAACCAGCCATAAAGGCGGAATCATTTTAAAAACAACCAGCCATAAAGGCGGAACATCAAAATAACCAGCCATATAGGCGGAATGAAAATAAACCAGCCATAAAGGCGGAACTTAAATTATACCAGCCATAAAGGCGGAATTTAAATTAAACCAGCCATAAAGGCGGAATATGAATTTTATTACCCACCGACCAATCTGGCGGTATCCTGATTAAGTCAATTTAAAACTTGAATATATTATAATTATGGGAGATTAATCTAAGAAGTAATAGTAAAAGAATTACCTTTTACCTTAACAGAGGGAAGTTACCTCCTCATAATGAGTAGTAAAAACTGTAAAATAAAGAAAGTAAATTATTATTATTACAGAACTTAGTTAAAAATTACAAAAACTAGATAAAAATAACTTAGAGAGAGAGAAACTCCCTAATTACATAGGATTTGGGAGAGGAAATGGTACAACAAAAACTGAATCATCGCACTCTATTTATAGGCGCGGATGGGGTGCGCGCGTCGCGACGCTAGCTGCGCGTCGCGCCGCGCGCTACAGTGAGACGTGGCTCAATCCTGGCTTGACACGTGGCGAGGCGGCAAAGAGATCCGATGACGTGGCACTGTTCATGACGTCATCGCTTACGTCATGTTGAAGAAGATTGTCGGCAGCGTCTGATTTTGACACGTGGCAGCGGCGCATTTTAGCAAATCGTTGAGATGTCGACACTTGGCAAGGCGCACGATAGCGAAGATGATGATTGTCGGCACCGTAGGATGATGACACGTGGCAGCGCACGTTAGCAAGTCTTCTGTGATGGTGACACGTGGCACGGCGCACGTTAGCAAAGTCAAAATTTTCAAATTGTTGACCCGTTGACCACGGCGCATTTTAGCAACTTCGGCGCAGGCTGGGCGTCGCGACGCCAAGGCTATGCGCGGCGCGACGCGAAGAAGCTAAAATAATTCCACTTGACGCATTTTTGTCCGGATTTGCCCCAAATTGCCTCCAGTGCTGTCCAAACTTTATTTATCTGCAAAATAACAACAAAACACATCAAAACGTTCATAAATCTCGAGAAACAATACAAAACATTAGGTCAACTGAGTGGGAAATAGTGGTATAAATACCACTCATCAGATGTCTATGCCAAGTCTTCATTAGAGTATTATCCATCAGGATATCCTCTTCATGCCAATTCTTCATACACGAATGGTCGATTGGGGCGGTTGATGAGCGGAAAATATATCAATATTTACCGCCCATTTAACTTAATATTTTGTTTAGTTTCTCGGGTTTGATGAACGTTTTGATGTGTTTTAGTTTATTTTGCAGATAAAATAATATCGGGTCTCAATGAAATCATTTAGGATGAAATATGGGTAAAATAAGGGCAATTATTGGACTTGATATATTAATTTTGGAGATTGGAAACTTGAAAGGGAGTTTTGACGAAGTGCAGTTTTGGGAATTCCAGTTTTGCGCATCTGTCGTATTTTGAGAATACCTTTTTACTCAGATATCGGATTGAGCTGATTCAAGTGCCAGATTAAAGAAGACTCAAAGATCTACAACTTTGAAAGAGAAAATATTTTCGAATTCTGAAGAGTTCATGACCAAAATTGATGAACCATCCAGAAGTGTGTGATATGTAATTATTAAAGTCATTATCAATCATTTTCAAAGCAAAATATAAATTAATAAATAATTAATAAAAATTATCAAATCAACACCAAACAAGATAAGAAATTAGTGGAGTAATTATGGATTTGGTGGAGTAATTAGCGGAGAAATTAATAATGGATTTGGTGGATAATTTGATGGATGATTTGATATAGGCAAAATTTTGCCTATAAATACCAAGTCATTTCATTTGTAAAATTCATACTTTCTTCTTTGAAATTCTTAATGAATAAATAAGAAGATTGTATCTTGTTTGTTTATTTACAGCTTCCAGTAATTAATTTCCGCTTTCGCACTTTCTTTTCTTTACTTTTCAGTTTTTACTTTCCGCAATTTACTTTTACGCACAAACCTTTTCTTTCTTTACTTTTGCAGTTTTTATTTTTCAATCAATGAGGAGGTAACTCCCATTTGCTGAGGTAAAAGGTAAAGCTTTTATTATTGCTATCTAGATTAATCTCCCTTAAATATAAAATATAAACTATTTAAAATCTGACTTAATGAGGATACCGCTATATTGGCCGGTTGGAAATTAATTATAAATTGGTTTTAACCTGACTAAGTATGGATACCGCCTGGTTTGTCGGTTGGTAATAAATTATTAATTTGACTTAATCAAGATACCGTCTATATGGCTGATTGGTAATTATCACGCAAAGTTAATATATTATATTAATGGAGATATCTAAAATTGTAGTAATAAAAGTTGATCCTCTAACCCCAGCATTTTCTTTTATTGTACTTTTACTTTATTTAATTTCAGTAATTTACTTTTCAGCAATTTACTTTCAGTAATTTACTTTTATTTTTTTACTTTTTCCTTTTTACTTTTTACTTTTTACTTTTACTTTTTACTTTTACTTTTTACTTTTTACTTTTCAGCAATTTACTTTTCAGTATTTAATTTTCAGAATTTACTTTATGTCTTTTATTTTATTTAAATTTTTACTACCCGTAAATATGTGTCGTAACTAAGCCAGTTATCTGGGGTTGTGATGAAATCCAATATTACCGGTTTATAATAGGTTAAATTATAGTTTGGGTAATATAAAGGTTTATTTATTGAGTCTTAATCTTAATGCTTTTTATTAACTGGCCATAATAAAATTGAACTGGTAAACTTAAAATGAACTAGACATATGGATTTTAAGTTTAAGACCTTAGACTCAATAGCCCACGATTTTCCTTGAGGATAGATAACCCTTTAATAGATTTCCTTACACGATAGGAATATACCTGTCGGGCGGGGGTAGCCATAATTGGAACTTAATCTTAATGAATCCATGTAATTTGGTTGACATAGACATATGGTTCAATTGGGTTATACTGGATATTTGTAGTTGACCCTCGGAAGAGGCTTTTACATAATTTAGTGTTCTAGGTTAATAAATCAATATTTTACCCAACTATAAAATAACCACTTCATCTTTAAAATGATATTGCAAAGAAATCACAACCCTATATAGTTTTTAATATTGAATTTTCTTAAACCTACTTTCGAACAACTTTATTTACTTATTTTTAAATTTAGAATCGTCACCTTTTCAAATCAATCAAACAACCTGTTAGATACTAGTAATCATTTGACCTCATAAAATTAATAGAATAGATATTAAGTCCTCGTGGGATCGATACTTTTTATACTACTTGAACGATACGTGCGTTTGCGTTATACGCGTGTGTAAGCACCGGTCAAGTTTTTGGCGCCGTTGCCGGAGACTTATTTATCTTTTACTATTAGTTTCGGGGTTAAATACCTTTACTTGTATCTAATTTCTTTTTACTTATTGTTTTTTTTTTCTTGTGTTTCAGGTTTTCAGAAACTTCATGAGACGAACCAGAAGTTTTGAACTACGACCGCTTGACCCAGAAATTGAAATAACCATCAGACAGTTGAGAAGGGAAAGGCGAGAAGAGAAGCAAGAAGCTTTAGTCAACATGGAACCTGAACCTTTGGAGGTTGCACCACCAATTCCCATTCGAGACAGAACCATTCCGGTGGTTGACAGACTCATTTCTTGCATTGTACTCCCTCCCTTCCCAGCAAATGCGGGTGACATCAAAACATGCATTCAGATGATTCAGCAGTCAGTTCAGTTCGGGGGGAATGCAACTGAAGATCCTAATGCCCACATCAGTAACTTCCTGGAAGTTTGCGGCACTTTCAATTACAACCGAGAAGCTGAAGAAGCAATGATACTGCATGTTTTTCCATACTCCTTGAAGGACAGAGCTAAAGCTTGGCTACATTCACTACCAGCAGGTTCTATCACAACTTGGAACACTTTAGCCACCAAATTTCTTGCAAAGTACTTTCCACCAGCCAGAACCGGAAAACTGAGGAATGACATCACATCTTTTGTACAACAAGATTCATAATCCCTCTACGAAGCTTGGGAAAGGTCCAAAGATTTACTCCAGAAATGTCCTCACCATGAGATTCCAAAATGGCTTCAAGTCCAAACATTCTATAATGGACTTTCTGGAATAATGAGCACCACAATCGATGCTACTGCTGGAGGAGCTTTAATGGCAAAAGGAGAAGATCAAGCCTGAGAACTAATCGAAGAAATGGCCAACAACAATTCCTTGTGGCCAACAGAAAGGAGCATGATCCAAAGAAATGCAGGAATTGATGAAAGTGGAGCCAATACAGCAGTCAACACCAAGCTAGATCAGATATGCAAATTCATGGAAACTCTTACCACTGGATCCACAAGTTCACCATATGGAGGAACACCAGAGTCGAACCAACTTGAAGAAACAGTGAATTTTGTCAACAATTTCAACAGGCAGGGGAACAATCCATATTCCAATACCTACAACCCAGGGTAGAGGAATCATCCTAATTTTTCATGGAGCAACAATTCATGCCAACAGCGGAACTATCCACCACCTGGATTCTAGCAACAGAACAAATGCCAGGAGCAGGCAAATGAACCAGGAATAGCAGAAGTGCTGGCTCAGTTAAAAAAGTACGATGCTATCTTTCAGAGCCAATCAGCTTCCATCAAAGCACTGGAGAATCAAATCAGACAACTGGCCAATGCTCAGAGTTACAGACCACCAGGTAATCTTCCCAGCAACACAGAACCCAATCCAATGAACCGAGGGAAGGAGCAATGTCAAGCCATTACTTTGAAAAGCGGTACTGAAATCAACAAGATGTTGGAATCAAGATGTCCCAAGAAGAAGTTCAAAAGAAGCTGAACAACAGATGGAGGAAAAACAGGCAAAGGAAAAAGAAGCAAAGGAAAAAGAACAGATCACTCCACCTCCACCTTTTCCTCAGCGTCTTCAGAAAAACAAACTGGACAAGCAGTTTGCTCGATTCCTGGAGGTTTTCAAAAAGTTGCACATCAACATCCCATTTGCAGAAGCCTTGGAAGAAATGCCCAGTTATGTCAAATTCATGAAAGACATTCTTTCACGAAAACGGAGATTGAGAGACTACGAAACAATAGCCTTGGAAGAATGCAGCGCCATTATTCAGAGGAAACTTCCCCCGAAGTTGAAAGATCCTGGCAGTTTCACAGTTCCCTACACCATTGGAGAACATTACATCGGTAAGGCTTTATGTGATTTAGGAGCTAGTGTTAACTTGATGCCTTTTTCTATTTACAGGAAACTGCAGATTGGAGAAGCAATGCCTACCTCAGTTTCATTGCAACTTGCTGACCGAACACTTGCATTTCCAAGAGGTGTTGTGAGATGTGCTGGTGAAAGTAGACAAATAATTCTCCCAGCAGATTTCATCATCATTGACATGGAGAGAAGAGAAAGAAATACCTATCATTCTTGGGAGACCATTTTTGGCTACAGGTAACTGTGATTGATGTGCAAAAAGGAGAACTGACCATGAAAGTGCAGGACCAAGAAGTGACCTTTAATGTTTTCAAAGCCATGAAATTCCCGAGTGATGAAAAGAAGAAGATGCTTCAGAGTTGATGTTGTTGAAAGTATCATTCAAAATACTGAGCTAAATCCCACAGATACACTTGAAGCTTGTATCACCAACATGACTGACATCGAGCTAGATGCTGAAATCCTAGAATGTATGAACTTCCTTGACAAACCATTCTGATTCAAAGCAACACCACCAATTGAAAGTTTGGAACTGCCAAAGAAAAATCGAATCAAGCCTTCGATTGAAGAACCACCACAGCTAGAGCTGAAGTTACTTCCGAGCCATCTCAGGTATGTATTTCTTGGAAACTCTTCTGAATTACCTGTTATTATTTCTTCTTCACTAACATTAGAGCAGGAAGAAAAGTTGCTGAGAGTGTTACGAGAGCACAAAAAAGCCATTGGCTGGACTATAGCAGACATTCGAGGCATTAGTCCATCATTTTGCATGCACAAGATCCTGATGAACAATGAGTACAAACCCACAGTGGAGCATCAACGGAGACTCAATCCAATCATGAAGGAAGTCGTGAAGAAAGAAATCATTAAATGGTTAGATGCCGGCATCATGTACCCCATCTCAGACAGTAGTTGGGTGAGTCCTATGCAGTGTGTGCCGAAGAAAGAAGGAATTATTGTAGTCACTAATGAAAAGAATGAGCTAATCCCAACAAGAACTGTAACTGGATGGAGAGTATGCATGGACTACAGGAAACTGAACAAAGCTACGAGAAAGGACTATTTTCCGCTACCATTCATTGACCAGATGTTAGACAGACTGGCAGGACATGAGTTCTATTGCTTTCTGGATGGATATTCAGGGTAAAATCAGATTTCCATCGCACCAGAAGACCAGGAGAAAACTACATTTACATGTCCATATGGTACTTTTGCTTTCCGCAGGATGCCATTTGGATTATGTAATGCCCCTGCCAAATTTCAACGTTGCATGATGGCCATCTTCTCAGACATGCTGGAGCAGAGTATGGAGGTTTTCATGGCTGATTTTTCTGTATTTGGAGATTCTTTTGATCATTGTTTGCAAAATTTGGAACATGTGTAACAAAGGTGCGAAGATACAAACCTGTTACTCAACTGGGAGAAATGCCACTTCATGGTGCAAGAAGACATTGTTCTTGGACACCGGATCTCACAAAAGGGGATTGAGGTAGACAAAGCAAAGATAGAGACAATTGAAAAGCTACCTCCACCATCATCAGGTAAAGGTATTCGAAGTTTCCTTGGAGATGCAGGTTTTTACATGAGATTTATCAAAGACTTTTCCAAAATTGCAAAACCTCTTTGCAATCTTCTGGAGAATGATATGTCTTCAACTTCACCAAAGAATGCCAGGAAGCTTTTGAAATCTTAAAACAGAAGCTGGTATCCGCCCCCATCATTGTAGCACCAGACTGGACCCTTCCATTTGAAGTGCGATGCTAGTGATTTTGCTGTAGGTGCAGTTTTGGGACAACGCAAAGCAAAGATTTTTCACACCATTTACTACTCCAGCAGAACTCTAAATGAAGCTCAACTCAACTACACAACCACCAAAAAGGAGTTGCTCACAGTTGTGTACGCTTTTGACAAATTTGCTCTTATCTGTTGGGTCCCAAAGTGGTGGTCTACACAGATCATTCAGCAATCAAATATCTGATCACGAAGAAAGAAGCCAAACCCAGATTGATCTGTTGGATACTTCTTCTGCAAGAATTTGACGTGGAGATTCGAGACAGGAAAGGGACAGAGAATCAGGTGGCAGATCATCTATTGAGGCTCGAGAATGGAAACACAGCTGACAAAGATCTGTCAATCAAAGAACTTTTCCAGATGAACAGCTGTTTGCCATGAAACAACAAGAAGTCCCTTGGTATGATGACTATGTAACCTACATTGTGTCAGGAAAATGGCCGTTGGAATGGACAACTCAGCAACGGAAGAAGTTCTTCAAAGAAGTCAAGCACTATGTCTGGGACGAACCGTACATGTTCAAACGATGTGCTGATCAACTACTGAGATGATGTGTTCCACATGAGGAAATCAATAGTGTTTTGCAGCACTATCATTCATCACCATATGGCGGACACTTCAGCGGAAACAAAACTGCAGCCAAAGTCCTACAATCAGGTTTGTTCTGGCCCACTCTTTTTAAAGATGCTTATCTTTTTGCTTTTCAATGTGACAGGTGCCAGAGAATGGGAAATATTTCCAGAAGAAACGAAGGATCGTTGCAAAACATTCTAGAAGTGGAAATATTCGATGTATGGGGTATTGATTTCATGGGACCCTTTGTTCCATCATTCAGAAACATGTACATCCTGGTTGCTGTAGACTACGTCTCCAAATGGATTGAAGCAATTGCACTACCATCCAATGATTCAAAAGTCATGATCAAATTCCTGAAAAAGAATATTTTCACTCGGTTCGGAACACCTCGTGCAATCATCAGTGATGGTGGCTCTCATTTCTGCAACAGATACTTCGATGCACTCCTATCCAAATACGGAGTTACTCACAAGGTTGCCACAGCTTACCATCCACAGTCAAATGGACAGGTTGAGGTTTCAAATAGGGAAATCAAAAGAATCCTAGAAAGAACCGTTGGATCAACAAGAAGGATTGGTCAAAAAAACTAGATGATGCATTATGGGCCTACCGGACAACTTACAAGACACCCATTGGTATGTCTCCATATCGATTGGTGTTTGGGAAAGCGTGCCATCTGCCAGTTGAGCTTGAACACAAGGCGTACTGGGCACTGAAGAAGTTGAATCTTGATTCACTAGCTGTAGGGGAGAAACGACTTCACCAACTTAACGAATTGGAGGAATTTCGCTTACAGGCTTATGAGAATGCCAAATTGTACAAGGAAAATACCAAAAAATGGCATGACCGAAAAATAGTTCACAGACAGTTGGAACCAAGGCAGCAGGTGTTGTTGTACAACTCGAGGTTGAAACTTTTCCCTGGAAAGTTGAAATCTAGGTGGTCAGGTCCATTTGTGATCACTCAGGTTTTACCTTATGGAGCTGTTGAGTTACTGGATCCCAATACCAACAACACATTCAAGGTTAATAGTCAGCGTGTCAAACACTACTGGGGAGAATCATTTGAGTGACAAAAAGAAAGTGTCACACTTTCAGATCCAGCCTAACGTTCGAGAAGTAAAAGTCTAGCTGACGACTTTAAACTTAGCGCTCATAGGGAGGCAACCCATGCAATTTGTGTATATATTGTGATTTGGTGTGATTTAATTTGGTGTGTTTAGTTTTTGCAGATTAAGTCATTTCAAGATGGAAGAAGCTCTCGCAAATCTTCACAAGCAATTTCCTTCTCTCTCAAAAAAATCTCTGATGAAAGTCTACAAAGCTCGCTTGGAACGGATGAGGTTACGGACAATTCACGGTGTTCCTAATGACATTCGTTGGGTAATTGAAGCACGGGTCCGATTGGCAGGTGAGTCTTCTGACTCTTTTATTTCACATCTGCCTGGTTTTGGAAGAAGCGCATATGCAAAGAAACGTAGAGCTAAACAAATGGGTGTTTGTTACAAATGTGCACGATGGAATTGCAATACTCGTTGTCGTTCTTTAGGAATGATGTCTGATAATCGCGAAGACAAAATTAAATTCATTAGGGATGGCTTGAGTAAGGAGTCTTTAGATGATATATCTTCAACTCTTAAGACGCATCCCAGTGGATATGTTCACATAGCCTTTCGCAAATTACATACACAATTTCAAAAAGAAAGACAACTGTTAAGTCTTGGGAATCTGACTCAAAAAGACCCTGTTTGCCAATTTATAAGAAAATTGGATGGGAAGCTTGTCTCTGACGCATAGACGTCAATCAAGCCGCTACTTTTCTTGTAAATATTATATCTCTTTGTCTTTTCCTAATAATTGTAATTTGTTTTGTTATATTTTCTACGACAGGATCCAGACCTTTTTTACTATCACGATTTTTTTAACTAATAATTGTCATTTGGCAGGTACTAGTGCTATTATTTTACTCACCCTTTTCAGGTATTATAAATTCAACTCATCATTGCACTTTTGAAGACATCCAGAGTAAAACATGGAAGCCACTTCAAGAAGACGAGTTGAAAACATCTGTGTGTTTTGCGGTAGTAGTGTTGGTACTAAACCACAATACGTAGAAGCAGCACAGGAATTGGGTCGAGTCTTAGCTGCAAGGAATATGCACTTAATATATGGCAGAGGCAATCTCAGACTTAGGTGGATCGTTTCAAAAGCTGTACAGGAAGGAGGCAGTCATGTTTTGGGAATCATCCCAAAACCCTTGGCAGAGGTAAATCTTATTGGATCATCAAACGGAGATGAACTGATCGTGCCAGGTATGTCTGAACGACTGGTAGAAATGATTAATCGTGCTGATGCTTTTATCGCTTTGCCAGGTGGCTTGGGTACATTGGAGGAAATTTTATTATGCTATCTTGGGCGAACCTAAACATACACCAGAAACCGCTTGGACTGCTCAACGTTGATGAATTTTATGATTTTCTTTGTGTGTTTCTTGACGATGCTCGGAGAAATGGGTTTGTGTCGAAACCTTTGAAAGAACTCCTCTTTACTGCCAGAACTGCTCCGGATCTAATAGACCAACTCATAGCCTATGAACCACGAGTTGACCCTATCCTTTCAAAGATAAATTGGTCTGAGGACGATTGTGGTAAGAGGCGTATGATTAATCTGGATCTTAACCTTTAATTTCTTGTAGAATTTCAGCTAACCAGATATTATCTTCTAAACTCTTCTTCTACTGTTTAAGATATTGGGGACAATGTCTAATTTAGGTTTGGGGGAGAGAATTAGTTGATCAATACCTCGTTTTTAGTTTGTGTGTTGTTTTTATTTTTACTCCAAAATTTTTCGAAAAATACAAAAAAATTGAAAAAATTGAAAAAATTACAAAAATATTTTGTTTTTATTTTGTGTTTTTATTTTGACTAAAAATGTGAAATTGGTAAGAGATAACTGAGTAAGGAGTTTCCACTCCTGAGACGTATCTCAGACCTATTTCGAAACAAGTTAATTTTTGTTTATTTCATTTTGAATTATTTAATTTGTGAATTCTCCTTAAAACGGACTAAAATGGATCTTCATATGCTCAATTGACAGATATTATCAACATATATAGTAACATACGGACATGAGCTAAAATTGAAAAGTTTGTAATATTCAGTGCTCTAGTTTAATTGGAGGAAACATCTCAAAAAGCAATTGAGTAAAAAAAAAAACGTATGAGATCCGAGTTATTAAGTCTGTAAGGGTGTTTTAACACCTGGTGCCATAAAGCCAACTGGTTTGGGAGTCACTGGCCCAAAGCTCGTTACATGGATCGAAGATGCTGCAAAAAGATATATATCTGAAGTCTGAGTGATTAAGTCCGTAGGGGTGTCTTAACACCTGGTGCCCTAAAGCCAACTGGTTTGGGAGTCACCGACCCAACACTCGCTACATAGACGGAAGATATTGTATATAAATAAAAAATAGAGAAAAATCAAAGAAAAAATCAGAAAAATGAGAAAAATTATTCCATTGCTACAAAAAGGTGTGAAATCTGATAGAACTTTAGGACAAAAATATTACTCTCTTATCAACTGCACTTATGACTGTTGTGGGAAAAATAAGTTGTTTAATATTTTGTTGGTTATGTATATGAAGAATGATAAAAATAATCGGAGAATTTACTTATTCAGTAATTTAGAATAAAACAAAACAACTAGTAACTTGGAGTAGAAGTTTCACCTGATTAGTCACTAACATTTTTATTCTATTTTCGCTTGTCTTTTTGCTTTTGTGTGCATTAGTTTTACTACCTTTTTACTTTTGTAAAATGTTTGTGGGTATCATTGTTGTAAACCCTCACGAGACTACAACTCGTCCACTAGGGACACCTAGGGGTTTAAAGGCTTGTTGCATATGCTAAATGCAACCGTGATCCCTACGAAAGTAGCTTAGTTTAATTTTAATTGTGTCTTGTATTTTATTTTGTTGTTTTGTTCGAGGACTAGGAAAATGTTAGGTTTGGGGGTGTGATGAGCGAAAAATATATCAATATTTACCGCCCCTTTAACTTAATATTTTGTTTAGTTTCTCGGGTTTGATGAACGTTTTGATGTGTTTTAGTTTATTTTGCAGATAAAATAATATCGGGTCTCAATGAAATCATTTAGGATGAAATATGGGTCAAATAAGGGCAATTATTGGACTTGATATATTAATTTTGGAGATTGGAAACTTGAAAGGGCGTTTTGACGAAGTGCAGTTTTGGGAATTCTAGTTTTGCGCATCTGTCGTATTTTGGGCATAAATTTTTACTCAGATATCGGATTGAGCTGATTCAAGTGCCAGATTAAAGAAGACTCAAAGATCTACAACTTTGAAAGAGAAAATATTTTCGAATTCGGAAGAGTTCATGATCGAAATTGATGAACCATCCAGAAGTGTGTGATGTGTAATTATTAAAGTCATTATCAATCATTTTCAAAGCAAAATATCAATTAGTAAATAATTAATAAAAATTATCAAATCAACACCAAACAAGATAAGCAATTAGTGGAGCAATTATGGATTTGGTAGAGTAATTAGTGGAGAAATTAATAATGGATTTGGTGGAGAATTTGATGGATGATTTGATATAGGCAAAATTTTGCCTATAAATACCAAGTCATTTCATTTGTAAAATTCATACTTTCTTCTTTTAAATTCCTAATGAATAAATAAGAAGATTGTATCTTGTTTGTTTATTTACAGCTTCCAGTAATTAATTTCCGCTTTCGCACTTTCTTTTCTTTACTTTTCTGTTTTTACTTTCTGCAATTTACTTTTACGCACAAACTTTTTCTTTCTTTACTTTTGCAGTTTTTATTTTTCAAGCAATGAGGAGGTAACTCCATTTGCTGGGGTAAAAGGTAAAGCTTTTATTATTACTATCTAAACTATTTAAAATCTGACTTAATGAGGATACCGCTATATTGGCCGGTTGGAAATTAATTATAAATTGGTTTTAAACTGACTAAGTATAGATACCGCCTGGTTGGTCGGTTGGTAATTAATTATTAATTTGACTTAATCAGAATACCGCCTATATGACTGGTTGGTAATTATCACGCAAAGTTAATATATTATATTAATGGAGATATCTAAAATAGTAGTAATAAAAGTTGATCATCTAACCCCAGCATTTTCTTTTATTGTACATTTACTTTATTTAATTTCAGTAATTTACTTTTCAGCAATTTACTTTCAATAATTTACTTTTATTTTTTTTACTTTTTACTTTTTACTTTTTACTTTTTACTTTTTACTTTTTTACTTTTTACTTTTTACTTTTTACTTTTTTTACTTTTCAGCAATTTACTTTTCAGTATTTAATTTTCAGAATTTACTTTATGTCTTTTATTTTATTTAAATTTTTACTACCCGTAAATATGTGTCGTAACTAAGCCAGTTTTCTGGGGTTGGGATGAAATCTAATATCATCGGTTTATAATGGGTTAAATTATAGTTTGGGTAATATAAAGGTTTATTTATTGAGTCTTAATCTTAATGCTTTTTATTAACTGGCCATTAATAAAATTGAACTGGTAAACTTAAAATGAACTAGACATATAGATTTTAAGTTTAAGACCTTAGACTCAATAGCCCACGATTTTCCTTGAGGATTGATAACCCTTTAATAGATTTCCTTACAGGATAGGAATATACCTGTCGGGCGGGGGTAGTCATAATTGGAACTTAATCTTAATGAATCCAGGTAATTTGGTTGACATAGACATATGGTTCAATTGAGTTATACTGGATATTTGTAGTTGACCATCGGAAGAGGCTTTTACATAATTTAGTGTTCCAGGTTAATAAATCAATATTTTACCCAACTATAAGATAACCACTTCATCTTTAAAATGATATTGCAAAGAAATCACAACCCTATATAGTTTTTAATATTGAATTTTCTTAAACCTACTTTCGAACAACTTTATTTACTTGTTTTTAAATTTAGAATCGTCACATTTTCAAATCAATCAAACAGCCTGTTAGATACTAGTAATCATTTGACCTCATAAAATTAATAGAATAGATATTAAGTCCTCGTGGGATCGATACTTTTTATACTACTTGAACGATACGTGCGCTTGCGTTATACGCGTGTGTAAGCACCGGTCAGCGGTCATGCCAGATACATTGCTTCATCGTATGAGTGATATAAAAAATGGTTCTACTGGAGGGAAGCTTATTATTCCTTCCTTAGTCAACTGAGAGAGGTATGTTGATTGAGCCAGATGATTTTTTAGGTTGTCGATTTGAGCAAATGAGTTTCTCACTAAGTTGGAGTTTTGTGAATGATATTTTTTTTAAAGTAACCAATGAATACTTGTGTGGGAAACTATGATATCCCCAAGGTAACAATGGGTGATCTATGGCTCTTTTTTGGGTCTAATTACATCAAGTGATATCTTATTGAGATGTATTACTAACATATCATTTATTATGTCGCTTGGGAGGATTCGAGCTTATCTCATTGTGATGGCTGGTGGAACTTTCTCTCTTCTTGTTCCTTTTATCCTCCTCCCACCTGATCTCGATTTGGGCTCAAGTTATGGCTTGATCCATAGTGTAACATCGAAATTTAGTGAGCTTTTTGTAGAGTCCACTTTCTGAAAGTAATCCATTTATGAATGTTTCCACTGTAGTAGGCTGATAGAGATTTGGGATTGTTATTCTTTCTTTATTGAAGCGAGCCACGTAGCTTCGCAAGGACTCCCATCTCCGTTGTTGGATGGCATTAAGGTCATTTATAGTCTTCTCAAGCTTGCAAGAACTTGTAAAATACTCCACAAATTTATCTGCTAGTTGTCGGTAAGACTCGATGGATCTGTATGTGAGATTGATAAACCGGGTGAGGGCATGACCAACTAATATTTCTCCAAATCCTCTGCACATACCAGCTTCCCATTGATGAGGAGCCAGACCCGTTGATATCATCTTGTATTTGTAATGGACAATATGATCGTTTAGGTCAGTTGATCCATCATACATCTTCATATCTGGAGGACTGAACTTCCTTGGTAGTTCGATGGAAGTGATGGTCTCCAAAAATGGAGTATCTGAGATCATGTCGGCTCGGTTTTTTCTCACTGGTAGTCTGACACCAGGTAGGCTGGAGAGAATTGCATCTTTGAACTCTTTCATTTCCTTGCGCATGGTGGAGGTAACTTGTTGTGCTTGTTCAGTTGGGGAGATACGTTGACTTCTTTCTTGATTTGGTGGATGGTTGTCTGATGACAGATTGTCGCTTGCTACATTGTTGAATTCCCCCAAGAGATTGGTGGGGATTGTATGATTGCTGGGGTGGTCCGGAGTATCAGGTTGCTGAGAGGTTGAAGATATTTGCTCCAGTCGCTTCTGGAGGGTTATATTGGAGCTTTGCATGGCTTGACTCTCTTCTTCTAAGGCGCATAATCGTTCTTGGAGTATGGTCAGCTGCGTAGTCATAGGATCTGGTGTCTGCTCACTGCTAGAAGCCATGGTTGGCTGTGTTTTAGGAACCGTAGAGTGAAAAATCTTTATCTGCTATGAATCGCTAAGGCCCCACGGTGGGCGCCAAATTGTGGACGCTGGTTTTCGCACAAGGTCCACAATCGAGAATTTGTAGGTTGAGAGCACTAGCGATCCTGCAAAACAAAGGTAGAGTGAGCGTGGGGGTTACTGCCCACCGATGTGGTGGGTGCCGTAGTCATTCTGACACTCAGTCAGTAATGAAGACGAGCGGTAAATAATAGAAGAACAAGGCCGGAAGTTACCTTAACTTCTGTTGACTGCCGTGAGGGCGGTGGCCAGTGTTTAGAGAATAGAAAGCTTTGAGAGATCAGGTTTGAGAGCTAAGACTTGCCCCCATCTCGCTTGGATTACCTCCTCTATTAATATGCACATGGAGAGGTGTGCATATTTAATACATTAATTGTCTGCCCATTGGAGGTTGGGAACAGTTGATCCATGAATGGGGGGAGTTATGAGTTCGAACGTTTCGTGGGTTGGCAACTGATGAGTTAGGAGGCCATTTTGGTCAGATATTTTCTTGGGCATGGGCTTGTGAAATAACTTGGACCAATATGGGCTTACAAACGGGGTTTGGGTTCTTTAGACTGACGGATGATGAGTGTCGGGCCTTTCTTTGTGCATCGGCCTGAGAAGGCAATTAGGGCCTGAGCCTATTCTGGGAACTGTTAGGGGGGATTGAGGCACATTTGATATAGAGCCTGAAGCGAAAAGTCAAAAATGTCATTGTCCCAAATTTGACCCGTACACATATAATATGTAAATATATCAATATGTTGACAATCAAAAATAATTATTTAAAATCATTTTTAAAAATGCAACAAAGAAAATATAATTTTTTTTAACTTTAATTTTTAGAAACTTTATTTTATTTTATTTTTTAAACTTGAGTATTGTTAAGCAATATTTTATTGATAACTAAGTTTTGAAAAGAAAAATATTAGCTAGTTATAGATAGGGGTGTCAATTTGGGTCAGGATTCGTTTATTCGTTCGATTCGATTCGCTTTAAAGCGAATATGGGTTTGGGAAAATGGATTCGTTTAATAAATGGGTCAATTCGATTCGATTCGTTTATTAAACGAATCGAATCCGAATTTGAGCTTGTCAATTCGTTTATTCGTTTAGAATTCGTTTATTAAACGAATCCAAAACGAATCGAATCTGAAACGGATTCGTTAAATATTCGTTTAATTAAATTACAAGTTTACCCTTAATTTTTTTGATTATATTTGTTAAAGAATAATAATATTTCAGTAATTTCTTATATTTAACCTAAAATTTGAAATATATAAAGGTAAAAAGTAAAATCTAAACCTAAAATCTAAACTTAACCTAAATCTCACTCTCTCACAGCCGCCTCTCTCCATCTATCAAACCTCAACTCTCAATCAAACCTCAAAGCTAAACTTAACCTATTTCATGCTAGTGCCCTCATTCATGTTTATGTTTTTGGTGAACCAGTTCAGAGAAGGTGCCCAAGGTTCTTTCGGTTAGGCTCATGTTTCCGCAGAACAAAAGATTTGTGGTCAATAATCCTGTTTTTGTTATTTATGGCACTCAGGTGAGTTGTATCTTAGGTTTTTTGATTTCAAGTGTGTTCGAGTTTGTGTTATTCAACTAAAATAGCTAATAAAGTTTTAAGATCTGAAAATTGAAAACAAAATGGTTGCATCTCGTGCTGCAGGGAGTTGCTGGATTTTGTTTAGCCATACAGTCAGCAGACGAAGAGTAGAGCCCCCACTCCTCCATACGGCACACCATCTAACCTATTGCCTGCAAATGAATAGCAGAGACCCTAATGGAAATGAGGTTTTAAATCAATGGGTCTTGCAGTTGCTGGAGATGAAAACAAAATGGTTACATCTCATGCTGCGAATTGTTCTTTGTTTCTGATTTACTTGATTTTCTAGTTAATCTTCTAGTTAATCGAGTGATTAGCTTTTTCAAAAAGTTGTAAAAAACTATAGCTATTTCAGTTAGTATAATTTTTTTCCAGATCTGTGTTGTGATGATGTTTCTGCAGCAATAATTTTTGGCGAATAAACGAATCGAATATTAATAACGAATAAAAAATGAATAAACGAATAAACGAATCGAATACGAATAAACGAATGTTAAATTTAATTCGATTCATTTAATTTTATTAAACGAATAAACGAATCGAATACGAATATTCATTTATTAAACGAATCGAATTCGAATCCTAATATCATGATTCGTTTAAAAAATGAATCGAATTCGAATTTAGTATATTATGATTCGATTCGTTTAGTATTCGTCACGAATTCGATTCGTTTATTCGTTTTGACACCCCTGGTTATAAATATTATATCTTACTTAATAATAAAATATTAATTAATAAACTCAAATGAAAAAAGTACCGGGAAAACATAACATTTTGAAGCATTTTATGTATTTCATATAAATTGTTTTGTAGTATGTTTAAAGATATTAAATAAAATATTTTTTTTATAGAAAAAATTAGATTTTGCAATAACCTTTAATTAAAAAAATTTATATTTATATAATTATGAATATATATTTTTAATTATTTTAATGAATTATAATAATATAAAAATATTTTTTTTATCATAAAGATAAATATGTAAAAGCACAATTATTTTATGGGAGAAAGTGGCATTCTCCCATATTATTATAGCTATTTAATTATTTTCTTGTTTTTTTTAAAAAAAAAAGTTTTGAATATCATTATCAAATTACATGTTTTGATTTTTAAATTTTCAAATCACAATGAACTATCGATCTACCCATATATGATATATGATATATAATAATTTTAATTTTAATCATTTAAATCTAACACTAATGATAAGTTAATAAGTAATGACAAAGTCAAAAATTCTTTATACAAATTACAAGCTAATATGCGATATAATAATATTAGTTTGATGAAAATTCCTAATGACACACATAAATATATTCATTGTATTTTCATTCAATTAATACTATCATAACACATTTATTTATATAAAATATTTCAACCGGTCGATTCGACGGATTTTCACGAACAAGCTAATTAGATAAATCAAACCAGATCTTAAATTAATTTTTGAGTTCATCGATCCGACTGATTAGTATGGTCCAAAATTTAAATCATTGCTTTCGACATGGCCGAAACAGAATTTTTAGTTCAACTAGAATCAAAATGAAAAGATTTCAAACGTGAGTAGGTTAGAATAAAATATATATATAGAGGCAAAACATAAAAAGTTTCAAATAAATGGACTAAATTAAAATTAAAACTAAAACATTTTCTTTCTTGAATTTTTTTTTTTTTCCATTTGGGTCAAGACCTATGCCACCACATAGATCCATCCCTAACTTTTTATTATATGATTTTGACAAAACATATAATATCATGAACAAGAATGACAAATTTACACCCATTTTATACTAATTAATACTATCATATATGTTCATTATGATTTCACTGTTGGATTCTTTAATTTTATATATTTTATGTTCTAATTTAACTAATTTTATAATTTCCATATTTTAACCCCCTATTAACTAAAATCCTTATTCTTTCAATGTACACAGGAGTTCTAAAAGAGAGAAATTTGAAATATAATTCAATAACTATTAGGTTTAATTCATTGAAGGAATAGCAATGTCTTGCTGGTGTATGATTCAAGATCTGACCTTGAAGTCTTGAGTTCGAATTCAGGGAGTGCGTTTCTTGTAAGAGCATGAGAAATCCGTGGATTTTACATGCTCCGCTTAAACCCGAAAGAGATGGTTTGACGGCGAGATTTCCAACAATTCCTAAATAAATAAATAAATAAAAAATAAAAAAAAAAAAAGCAAACATTCTTGTACGGAGTATTGACATTTGGATCCCAAACTTATAGGAAATCACAAATAATGACATAATTTGCAATTATTTTTCAGGCGATGTTCTATACTTTTTATAAATCAATGTAAAAAAAAGGACCATTACTTTGAACAACAATAAGTCAATAATTCGTGCGTGAAAAAAAAGTAATGATAATAAACTTATTATTGAGCCCACATAGGCAAAAATAAATAAATAAATAATTTTATTAAAAAAGTACCTAAGCGGTGTTTAATGGTAGGGAGAAAATCGCCCCCACATAGGCAAAAATAAATAAATAAAAAATTGTTAAAAAAATACCCAAGTGGTGTTTAATGTTTGGGAGAAAATCGTTTTATTTTAAAAAAAATATATGTAAATAAAAGGCCCATTCAGGGGTGTTCATCGATCAGATTGGGGGACCCGAAACCCGAAATTAAAAAATATAACCCACACGGGTCCGGTACAACAAAAAGGGGCCCGGGTCGGAAAATACATAATATTAATTTTATGATACAATTTTGATAAGATTGTAATTAAATCAAATTATGATAAATTAACTAAAGAGGAAAAGGGGAAAATCATTAATTACGGGTCAGGAATTGGATCGGATCAGGTCTGACCCAAAATTTAATTTCACAACCCGACCAATCGATTTGGATTGCGTCGGATCGCGAATTGACTCGACCCTATGAATACCCCTAATTCGTGTAACGTTCAAAATTCACCTTAATTCTTATTACCCATGAAATTAATATTAACATATCGACAGCCAGCCCCGCATAAAAATAATAAAAAACCGCACCTTTATTTGTGACTTTGTCGAAATTCAGGATCCAAAATATGCAGCATTATTTGTTTGATTCCATAAAATCTAAAAGTCAAGCTAGGGCCTAGGGGAGACACTTCTTAGAAATTACTGGGGATTTATTGGGTCACCAAAGTAAAACTGGGATTTATTGCTTATTTCAAGTGAGACTCTCACAGGCTTAGAACATTTGGACAAATTTAATTTGCAGCACCTTCATCACTCGTATATTCTACGAGTTTATGATTCGATCCTCCTGATCTTCAAATTCTAATCATTGCTATGATTATGAAGCAGACAATTGACTCTTAAAATCACATGCTCTATGTGCTGCACATGAAATATTAATCTAAAATTTATGTATATGTCGTGTTAAAAGAGAGAGAGAGGGGGAAAATATCATGGCTGTACTTTAGCAGGTCAGAAAAGGCGGTAAATTATCAGGCAAAATGGAACCTCCCACGATGGTATGTTGGTAAAAACTTGTGCTTGAGCATATTCAGAATGTAACTTGCCTGAAGATAATATTCTGGAAGAACTGAAATTTGCTTGGTTAGTTGCTTCTTTTGGCATTTCTGCACCTTCAGACTTGAGATGTGTTCATTCTACACGCATTGGAGGACACTGACTTTGGAATCTGATCTATGAAGTATGGCGTATAGTAGGGAAGTTAGTTCCATCTTTGAGATGGCTTACAGCCGTGGGACATAACCATGTCAGCATGTTTGAACCTAATACCTGATCAAAAGGCAGGTAAATTACGACGACCAAAACGTTGTAGAATAATTAAGTACCAATCTTTATGAGAGCGGGAAGGGGAGAAAGACAGAATACCAAGCTAATGTTTTTGTAGACACCAACGTTGAATGGGTGTCGATAGCTCTGCCCAGATTTCTTAGCCAACCACGCTGCTCGTATTCCTTCATAATACTGCAAAAGTGAAAAAAAAAAATTTATTGATCTGGAAAATACATACAATCTGCATATCCAACTTCAAAAATTCAAAATATACCTCTATGGTTGTCATATTATGAATGATGAGGTAGATATGCCACCCCAAAAGAGTTCCAAACAGTAAGCTTAATGCAATCATCACTACCCCACAAGAAACCTGAATTTTTACACTGTTTTAGCAATATTCAAATAGCACACAGAGTAAAATAGTAGAATTTAACCTAGAGGATAAGTAAAGAAGGAAAAGTAGTTTAGTAATTAGTAAAGCTAGATTTTGACGTCACAAGACTCGAAGCTTATCAACTTAAACAATATGAAGACAATCAATCAGCAGATTCCTGGTTTAGATCATAATAGAAAAACATACCTACCGCATATCATGTATCTATACAAAGAGAAAGGCCGATTAACCTTATTCATGCAATGCTTAAACTGCTACACAGAGAATCTTATTGATCAAATTTCCAACAGAATATCAAGGTCATTTAGAAGACAAAATTTAAGCCATGGACCCTGTAAAAGTTCTCAGTCCATGGAATGTGTCATTTAGTGCCTCACAGATGAAGTAAAGCCCTCTCGAATAACTGTTACTATCAGTTTTCTTAGTTTTTCTTCACCCACCTTTGTATCTTTAGATTGTCAAATAACAAATATACTAATTTCCACACACCTTTTGACCTTTGAGAATTGGAAAACTCCAGGAAATAAACTTATACATTTGAAAAAAAGTTTTGGATGAGTTTCCAACTTACGTAAAAGTCTTTAGGGGAGCCCTTCCGCTGAAATCCCAGTTCTTGTGTAAAGCAGAGTTATTATCATGACCTAGCAATGCCAAGAGCGTTGATCATTACTTGAGGCAACTTTGTAATACGAAAGAGAGAAGAGAAATGACCAATTCATAATGTCATACGTACTGTAAAGAATAGATGCTTCCTGTGGTTGCGTAAAGTACAAGAAGAAAAATGACTTAAGTTCCAATCCCAACACATTGTTTATCCATATACATGGTGATCCTGTGACAAATTTTGCGTGTAAAAGTAATGATATATTCATAAAATCTTCAAGAATTAAAAAAAATATTATTTTAAACGAATGTAATCTTACCTAACATCCACACACACGCTTCTGCAGACCTGCCATGATGAGCCCTAGGATGTTTGTAGCAGAACACTTGCGCATTGCGATTCCTTAGCCTATGAGAAATTATGCAACCAAGAAAACAACAATCAGAATATTCATTTCGTACTCACCAAAAACACTTATCATAATCAGCAGGAGAGTAAATATATATAGAAATGGGCATCAGAATTTTCATAAGTGTTTGGGCCAAAATTGACTCTAAGGGCAAAAACGACATTACACCACCAAAGACTAGAAGCCCATCTGCAAACTGGGCCCACATACGAAGATATTATGCAAAAGACCAGGCCTGTTGAACATAAAGAAGATCAACGGGCGCCAGTTACAAAATTGAAGAAAGAATCTGCATTCATAAATCCTACCATGAAGACGACGGTTTCAGGGAGAAGACAAGATCATCAGTTACCGAGTATGGAACATCCGAATAAAAGCTTCATTAATAAAACTCCAACGGGCAGATAAACGGAAAGAAGGAAGACCTATAAAAGAGAAAGAAAGACACCAACAAAGGGAGGACCACGACAATTACTAAAGACGAAACTGATTCACAACCGCCCTCACGGCATATCACAGAAGGTTGAGGTACACAAAAGCCTTGACCAGTTTACTTTACGTTGATCGATACCATCACTAACTTGAGCGTCGGAGTGTCTACGGTTTCCACCATACCGGTGGGCAGTAAGCTCCTTATTCGTTCTATTTGTTTTGCAGGATTTACTCGCACCCTACAAATTGATAATCTCGATTGTGGACATTGGCCGAAATCAGAGTCTACAATTTGGCGCCCACCGTGGGGCTGACGAGTGAATCGACAAGAGGTAGAACGTCTCAACAAAATAGTCAACAATGGCGTCAAGCAACGAACATATCCCAGATCAACTAGCGGTACAAATTGCCATGCTCCAGGAACGACTCACAAACCTGGAAGAAGAAAATCTCACGATGCGAAATACCAACGAAAGTTTACAACAAAGGCTTGATCACCTATCATCCGACCCTCAGCATAACCGAAGGGTCCAACTGCTCCTACCCGTGTCAGATGAACCAAACAGCAACCACCCCCCAGCCACTCTACATTCAGACCCTCTTGGTGATCAAGCCCATCAACTGGCCAATTCCATCAGAAGAGAAATGGTTGAATTCAAAGAAGCAGTTATGTCTCGACTACCAGGGGTGAAACTCCCGATCAGGAAAAGCCGGGCCGGGACAATTTCAGATACCCCTTTCCATGAGTCAATTGTAGCAGTTGAGTTGCCCAGGAAATTCAACCCACCTGAAATGAAGTTATATGATGGGACCACAGATCCAGACGACCACGTCATGCATTACAAATTCAAGATGATGTCGAATGGTTTGTCTCCGAACCAATGGGAGGCCGGAATGTGCAGGTGCTTCGGGGAAACTCTGGCGGGACCTGCCTTGACATGGTTCATTAATCTTCCTTACAGGTCAATCAAATCATACCAAGAACTGGCGGACAAGTTCGTGCAACACTTCGCAAGTTCGTGCAGGATGGAAAAACAACGGACGACCTTAACTCAGTACAACAGAGAAGAGGAGAAACATTACGGAGCTACGTGGCCCGGTTCAATCGTGAGAGAATAACCATACCGGACCTCATCAGCCAACAGCAGTTGAAGCCTTCAGGAATGGACTCCTTTATGACAGCGGGCTCTACAAGAAGTTGACGAAATTCAGGTGCTACACAATGGACCAGGTCATGGCACGAGCCCAAGTAGAGATAAGGTGGGAAGAGGATAAAAGAAATAAGAGAAGAGTTGATGAAACAAATGCACAAGCGAACCGAAGGCCAGTTGCTTCCAGGCGACACGAAACAGACTACCCCCCCCCCCGAACCGAAGGGAGGAACCAAAGTAGGGGCGAACGTCGACCCTTCTACAAAAATATGGACAGACGTCCACGGCCATATAAAAACAGGGAGGAGCTTCCGACAAGTAAGCCTCGACTTCCAGACTACAATTTCACAATTTCTCCTGGGGAATTGGTTTCGGTGTTGAAGAAATTAGGGAATGAAGTGAAATGGCCCCCAAGGGCAAGGGATAGTTCATCCAAAAAAGACACTAAGAAATGGTGTGAGTTCCACAGGGACTACGGTCATACGACGGCGGAATGTGTTGCCTTGAGACTAGAGGTTTTGGAACTGCTGAACAAAGGATTTTTGAAAGATCTGCTTACAGACAAGGGGAAGGCGACAATGACCCGAAGGGATGAACGAGACAGACAGGGAGAAGCTCCAATGCCACCACCTCCGATTGATAACACTGTCAATGTCATTTCGGGGGGATCAGAAGTTAGTGGAGCTACTTATTCAGCTGCAAAAAGGCACTCGAGGGTATTGGCCACCAAGGCCTCACACACCCTAATGTCTGTAGAGGGAATTACCACGGGTTTGGTAATTGGGTTCCCGGATGATGGAGACTCACAAGATTTAAACCCTCACCATGACGCTTTGGTCATTTCTCTTCAAGTGGCGAACTTCATGATCAGACGTGTGTTGGTCGACACGGGCTCCTCAGCTAACATTATCTTTGCCAGTGCTCTGACCGACATGGGGACTGCATTGGATAACATCAATAGGCGTACGACAGTATTAATCGGTTTTAGCGGAGAACAAAAGTTGACTATGGGGGAAATACGACTCCCCCGTTTATGTGGCAGGTGTTAATAAAATGACTACTTTCCTGGTATTGGACAGCCCATCGGCCTACAACTTGATTATGGGCAGACCTTGGATTCACGACATGAGGGCGGTCTCGTCTACCTATCATCAGGTAATTAAATTCCCAACTAAATGGGGGATTCAGGAGGTAAAAGGGGACCAACTGGCGTCAAGGAGTTGCTACCAAACGACCTTGAAGGCTAAATCAGATCCGGCATAGCAATTACAGTCTGGACCTAGTGCGCCAGAGCCTACTCTACCAAATATGAGAAGCTCGACGAGGTCCAGATTCATCCTCAATTCACGGAACACAAGGCTTTGGTAGGAGCGGGGCTGGGTCCAAAACTGCGAGCCGACCTAATAGAATTCTTGAAAAAACGGCACGACACGTTCGCATGGTCGCATGAGGATATGATAGGAATTGATCCGGATCTCATCACTCACGCACTGCATGTGGATCCGGACCACACCCCTGTCAGACAAAAAAGAAGGAAGTTTGCCCCAGAAAGAAACCGGATCATTGATGAAGAGGTGCAAAAGTTACTGCAGAACGGTTCGATTAAAGAAGTACAGTTTCCCGAGTGGCTTGCCAATGTTGTAGTAGTGAAAAAGAAGAATGGGAAGTGGAGGGTGTGCATTGACTTCACGGATCTGAACAGAGCCTGTCCAAAGGACTCATTTCCTTTACCACATATTGATTCGATGGTGGATGCGACCGCAGGACACGAGTTATTAAGCTTCATGGACGCGTATTCAGGCTACAATCAGATCCTCATGCATCCTCAAGATCAAGAGAAAACAGCTTTTGTTACAAATCGAGGAATATTCTGTTACAAAGTCATGCCTTTTGGCTTGAAGAACGCAGGAGCAACATACCAGCGAATGGTTAACAGGATGTTCGACCAACAAATAGGGAAAACAATGGAAGTTTATATTGACGACATGTTGGTGAAATCCGTTGAATCAGAACAGCATCTCAACCATCTGGAAGAAGCCTTCGACATCATGGACAGGTACGGAATGAAATTAAATCCTACTAAGTGTGCATTTGGTGTCGCTTCAGGAAAATTCTTGGGATACATAGTCACTCGACGAGGCATTGAAGCAAATCCAGACCAGATTAGATCAATCCTCGACATCCCTTCCCCTTCCACCCCAAAGGATGTTATGCGACTAACTGGGCGGATAGCGGCATTAAACAGGTTCATTTCTAAATCGACCGACAGGAGTTTTTTATTTTTCTCAGCTTTAAAAAAATCAAGTAAATTCGAATGGACTCCTGCTTGTGAGGAAGCTCTGAAGCAGCTCAAACAATATTTATCTTCACCGCCCCTATTATCAAAACCACTCGACTGTGAGAGGCTCTACCTTTATTGGGAGTCTCGGAACACGCGGTCAGTGGTTTTTTAGTAAGAGAAGAAGCAGGGAGTCAACAGCCAGTCTACTATATAAGCAAAGCGCTGGGAGGCAGAGACACGCTACCCGCTGATGCAAAAATTGGTCTTCGCACTGGTCACAGCTGCAAGGAAACTTAGACCCTATTTCCAAGGTCATGCCATCACAGTGTACACGACACATCCTCTGAGAAGCATTCTTCATAAACCTGAGTTATCTGGGAGATTGATGAAGTGGGCAATTGAGTTGGGGGAACACGACATTGACTTTCAACCCAGGACGGCAATCAAATCCCAAGCCTTGGCAGATTTTGTGGCTGATTTTGCTCCCGGAATGGTGGCGACACCTGACGCGGAAATCAATTCCATCCAGCCGACAAGAACTTGGAAATTGATGGTTGACGGTTCAAGTAACAAAAAGGGGTGTGGACTCGGAATGGTAATCACTACTCCCTCTGGCGACGTTCTGCAGCAGGCAGTCAAATGCGGCTTCAGAGTAACCAATAATGAGGCCGAGTACGAAGCGTTGATTGCGGGATTATTATTGGCCAAGGAACTGGGAGCGAAGGAGATAGAAGTAACGTCGGATTCTCAGCTGATTGTCAACCAGGTCGAGGGATCGTATCAGGCAAGAGGTGAAGCAATGGCCTCTTACTTACAGAAGGTAAATGAGCTACGAACTGCTGCATTCGACACATTTTCCATTAAACAGGTCCCAAGAAGCGAAAATTCCCGGGCAGATGCACTGGCAACCCTCGGTCGACTCTGGAGGGCGACAAACCACAAGCTATACCCATAGTATTTCTGAACTGGCCCAGCAATTTGGAAGGAAGAGACGGATGTGGCCGCTATCGCTTCAGTCGACAGTTGGATGACACCGATCATTGAATACTTGCAGAACGGCGTACTTCCGGAAGACAAAGTGCTGGCAAGGAAGATACAGAGACAGTCTGCAAGGTTCGTGGTATTCGAAGGCCAGCTGTTACGAAGATCCTTCTCGGGACCATACTTGAAATGCTTGACACACGACGAAGCCCAGCATGTGTTGTCTGAATTACATGAAGGGGAATGTGGGAACCACTCAGGCGGCAGAAGTCTGGCTCTCCGAGCCCACACGACAGGGTATTACTGGCCGACAATGAGACTCGACTCCGCAGAGTTCACAAAGAAATGCGACAGGTGCCAGAGATTCGCACCGGTCCTCATCTACCACCAGAGAAGCTGAGCCCAATCCTGTCTCCATGGCCGTTCATGAAATGGGGCATGGACATTGTTGGAAAACTTCCAGTCGCTTCAGGCCAACGAGTCTACATGCTCGTAATGACAGACTATTATACGAAATGGATTGAAGCCGAAGCATTCGCAAGAATACGCGACAAGGAGGCTCAAACGTTCGTATGGAAGAATATCATATGCCGGTACGGCATTCCCAGAGAAATTGTGACCGACAATGGATCACAATTCATCAGCCATCACTTTCAAAATTTCTGCAGGAACTGGGGTATCAGACTAAATTACTCGACCGCCGCGCTTTCCACAAGCAAACGGGCAAGCAGAGTCGTCCAATAAGACGATCTTGAACACTATGAAGAAGAGGTTGGAGAAAGCAAAGGGCGCCTGGGCTGAAGAATTACCTGGAGTCTTGTGGTCGTACAGGACAACCGTAAGATCCTCAACCGGCGAAACTCCATTCTCATTAGCATTTGGGACGGAAGCTGTAATTCCATCCGAAGAAGTCATCCCTTCACCACGATGCCAGTGGCTCGACAACGAAAGCAACCAACAACTGATGAATTTCAATCTCGACACGATTGATGAGAAAAGGGACACGGCTCTCATCCGACTGGCCACATATCAACAAAGGGTGGCCAGGTATTTCGACAAAAACGTTCGGACCAGGACATTCCGCGCTGGTGACTGGGTCCTACGGAGAGTATTCCAGAGCACGAAAGAAGGTGGAGATGGGAAGCTGGGCCCTAATTGGGAAGGCCCTTATCAAATTGTTAGAGTTGTTGGGAAAGGAGCCTACAAGTTGGAAACCAAAGAGGGGAAACCAATCCGCAACAGTTGGAACGCGGTGCACCTTAAAAAATTTTCCGGTAATTTTGATGTTTTGCCAATTAGTTATTTACCAGTCTACTTTCAAGTTTTATCATTCTGTCAGTAGAGAAATAAAATTTGTAGAAGTTGTTCGACAAATTGCAATAAAACTATCCAATAGATTCTTGTTCCATTCTCCACATTCGAAGTAAAACCATTCGTCATTTCAATTTACAAAATGATTCAAGATACAACCTTGTTCCATCCTAACAAATTCTAAGTACAAGTTTATCAAAAAGTTTTAGATAATTTCTGAACAATTCGACATCAATCGTCAGCTCCGTCTGCATCCGTCGTTGCTGGTTGGCTGGTAGGAACGTCTCCTTCACCCTCCACATCCACCGGTTCAGAATGGACAGCAGTTTGTGCACACATTTTCTTCTTCTATTTCTGTGTCCTTCTCAACTTCCATCATCGCTTCTACCTCCATTGGATTTAGCTCAGCCTCCTCCTTCCTCATCTCTACCTCTGTTCCTACTTCTACATCTTCTTCTTCAGTCGACGAGGAAATTCCAGCGGCGCGCCTTTCATATTCCCTGATCCATTTCTCAGGCTTCCAGTCGACATGTTTCCAGCAATGAATTCTTGCATCAGGTCGTATCTATTCTTCATCATGGAGTCGATTGCGATATCCTCCATTTGTTCCAACAGCAACTCGTTCTCCTTCTTCAAATTGTTGAAACCTCCTTGTAACCTTCAATCGTTAACTCGGCAGTTTCCTTTTCCAGCTTCAAGCTAGCCTTCACTTCCTTCAGCTCCCTCTCGAGAACTTTCTCCTTTCTCTGCGAAGCGACCAGTCCAGACCTCAATTCAGACGACTCCTTCCTTCACAACTGATAAACCCTTCTCTAGCTCCTTGACCCTCTTTTGGTTGGATTCAGCATTTTTCCGCAAGAACAAGCTACATTCCAGGGCCTACGACATTCAAATCAGAGCACCATTCGACACAAAAAAAAAAAAAAAAAAAAAAAAAAGGATAAGGGTACTCACTTGATAGTTTAGAGCGATGGCTTTTTTCATGGCCTCCGGCCGGCCCAATCTGTGCCAATCTTACTTCATCCCCTTGGAGAAGAAGACCCTCAACGAATGAGTCGATGCTTGAAGGGTCTGAGATTGCCGTCGACTCCTTTGGAACTTTCAATATAAGGGTATCAGAGTCCTCTTCAGTTTCCACCTCTGCGACAGACTTCCTTTTCTTCTCAGATGATATAATGTCTATCGACTTCCCTTTTTCTACGACACCCCCACTCGAAATCATCTCTTGATGTTGGGTGCCAGTTTCTCTTTCGACCTCTAATCTCTCTTCTCTTCTTCAGTTCCTCGACCTTTTTCTGCTCTTCATTTCGTCGAGTGAAGCTACTGTGAATGGTCCAGACATCATCTCCTCTGCGCATGAAAATTCCTCAATTTTTAAGGGCTCTCGATATTTTTTATTCACCCCATACAATTTTTGAATCGACCACCTACAGTTTATCACGGCCAAAACGTCGTTAGAGAGGGCCAGAACTTTACCTTCGCGCTGATAGATTTCTTTCCACAATGGAGTCGCCCTTAATCTCTTCTCTCTAGGATGGCCTTGCAGTTCCTTACGTCGTCTTGCAAATAGAATCGCTTCGACGTTTGAGGTGGAGCGAACAGTTGAGAGGAACGATTTGTTTCGAAGAGGATCTGCAACGACAAACCCTTGGTTATTCAAAGACACAAACCACAGTTATAACCTATAAATTAGAAAAGAACATCACTCACTCGACAAACACCAAAACTCTGGGATTCGACCAGCCCCAGTCAAACCAAATATACCCTCACCCCTTGCGAAGAAGTAGTAGGACTGCCAGTTTCCCCTATCATTAGTCGGCAATCCAATGACTAGAGGCTTCTTTCTTTGTCGAAGGATCATTGTATATCTCCCTTTCTCTTTCAGATGCTCCTTTATGTAATATGTCTCTAGAACATCATTTACCTCGAAGAGTACACCCAACTCGAAGGCTAAGCACTCAATCGACAATAGAATCCTCCATGCGTTTGGCATCAATTGAGACGGAGCAATTTCAAAATGGTTCAACACTTCCCAGACTAGTCTGGGGATTGGAAACCTCAATCCTACTTTAAACGGACGAACGTAGAAACCTATCCACCCCGGAACCTTGTAATCAATTCTCTCAGTCGACGAAGGCACTCGGAGTTCTAGAGATTCAGGAAATCTATACATACAACTGAGTTCCCTCAGCATTTTCCCAGTCATACGACTAGCAGGATTCCTGGATAATAAGTTGGTAGGCTCACTGGTACAAGGAAAATCACTCGGCTCCTCAATTGCAGGAATTGATCTTAGAGGTATTGCCTCAGTAGGTGTCTCCCGAGGAGACATTGCCAGGGTAACTACACCTTTCTCAATCAGTTTGTCGTACGACCAGTCTTTGTACGTTACCTCCTCCTCTCAGTTTCACTCGATGATTCGACATAACTATCTATTTTGGCTCCCAAGCTGCCTAGAGACTCTCCACTCGACATTTTCCAAACAACAAGCATATAAACAATTAAACTCTCTAGTAATCTACCCCTTGAAGATCAAAAACCACAAACACGATTCTTAAGCTAAACACACTAACCCAAAGATCAAACAGCCAGAGAAACTTAAGAACAGCTTGAATATTGCAATGAACGCTTAAAGAATTGAAGAACAAGAGGAAGTTAATGAAGAATACCTTGAGAAACACTTGAGAGCTCTCCTTACTCGACTTCCCAAATGAGGAAAAGTGAAACGCCCATACCCCTTTTATACACCCATACTCAATTTGGCGCCAATATTCCCGCCAAAAACTCCTCGTAATCCGCGATAGGGTTTGCATTAAATGCAGTTAAACTGGGTCAAAGTATTACGGCATGGAGAACGTCGAACTGGGATATCCCCCAGATGACTCATGTCGAGTCAGATTTGAGTTATAGTATTCACTCGTCCGTTACGACAGTGTCGAGTGAAATCCTTCCTGAACCACGTCAAGGTTCAGTCGACAGGGGACATCCCCCAGAAAACTCATGTCGAGTTATATCAGTTATAGTATTCACTCGTCCGTTACGACAGTGTCGAGTGAAAATCCTTCCTGAACCACGTCAAGGTTCAGTCGACAGGGGACATCCCCAAAGACTCATGTCGAGTAATATTTGAGTTATGGTATTCACTCGTCCGTTACGACAGTGTCGAGTGAAATCCTTCCTGAACCACGTCAAGGTTCAGTCGACAGGGGACATCCCCCAGAAAACTCATGTCGAGTTATATCTGAGTTATGGTATTCACTCGTCCGTTACGACAGTGTCGAGTGAAATCCTTCCTGAACCACATCAAGGTTCAGTCGACAGGGGACATCCCCCAGAAAACTCATGTCAAGTTATATCTCAGTATTAGTATTCACTCGTCCGTTACGACGACAGTGTCGAGTGAAATCCTTCCTGAACCACGTCAAGGTTCAGTCGACAGGGGACATCCCCCAGAACTCATGTCGAGTATATTTGAGTTATAGTATTCACTCGTCCGTTACGACAGTGTCGAGTGAAATCCTTCCTGAACCACGTCAAGGTTCAGTCGACAGGAGACGTCTCCCAGAAGACTCATGTCGAGTTATATCTGAGTTATAGTATTCACTCGTCCGTCACGACAGTGTCGAGTGAAATCCTTCCAGAACCACGTCAAGGTTCAGTCGACAGGGGACATCCCCCACGTGATTAATGTCGAGTTTCATCTCAGTTATGGAATTCACTCGTCCCTCACGACAAGTGACTCATGTCGAGTCAGACATGAGTTACGGAAATTACTCGTCCCATACGACAAAGTCGAGTGAAATCATTCCTGAACCACCTCAAGGTTCAGTCGACAAGGGACATCCCCAAGTGACTCATGTCGAGTCAGATATGAGTTACGGAAATTACTCGTCCCATACGACAAAGTCGAGTGAAATCATTCCTGAACCACCTCAAGGTTCAGTCGACAAGGGACATCCCCAAGTGACTCATGTCGAGTCAGATATGAGTTACGGAAATTACCCATCCCATACGACAAAGTCGAGTGAAATCATTCCTGAACCACCTCAAGGTTCAGTCGACAAGGGACATCCCCAAGTGACTCATGTCGAGTCAGATATGAGTTACGGAAATTACTCGTCCCATACGACAAAGTCGAGTGAAATCACTCCTGAACCACCTCAAGGTTCAGTCGACAAGGGACATCCCCAAGTGACTCATGTCGAGTCAGATATGAGTTACGGAAATTACTCGTCCCATACGACAAAGTCGAGTGAAATCACTCCTGAACCACCTCAAGGTTCAGTTGACAGGAGACATCCCCCGAGTGACTCATGTCGAGTCAGATCTGAGTTACGAATTTACCCATCCCATACGACAAAGTCGAATGAAATCATTCCTGAACCAACTCAAGGTTCAATCAACAGGGGACATCCCTGGATGACTCACGTCGAGTCAAATTGGAGCAAAGACATTCGCTATTCCCATACAACAGTGTCGAGTTAGGTCCAACTTCCTAACGCATTGGGTCCATGCGACATGCCGAGTGAGATTCTTTCTAAAAGCAATCCGACACAATCAGCGTAGGATATTCCCTTACAAGCAAGGAAGACTTGTTTTTTGAACATACGAAAGTACTCTCCAAGCCTAGTGACTTCCAGGCTTAGAGAGTAGGGGACAAACTGTTTGGGCCAAAATTGACTCTAAGGGCAAAAACGACATTACACCAGAAGATTAGAAAAGCCCATCTGCAAACTGGGCCACATACGAAGACATTATGCAAAAGACCAGGCCTGTTGAACATAAAGAAGACCAACGGACGCCAGTTATAAAATTGAAGAAAGAATCTGCATTCATAAATCCTACCATGAAGACGACGGTTTCAGGGAGAAGACAAGATCATCAGTTACCGAATATGGAACATCCGAATAAAAGCTTCATTAATAAAAACTCCAACGGGCAGATAAACGGAAAGAAGGAAGATCTATAAAAGAAGAAAGAAAGACACCAACAAAGGGAGACCACGACAATTACTAAATCGAAACTGATTCACAACCGCCCTCACGGCATATCACAGAAGGTTGAGGTACACAAAAGCCTTGACCAGTTTGCTTTACGTTGATCGATACCATCACTGACTTGAGCGTCGGAGTGTCTACGGTTTCCACCACACCGGTGGGCAGTAAGCTCCTTATTCGTTCTATTTGTTTTGCAGGATTTACTCGCACCCTACAAGTTGATAATCTCGATTGTGGACATTGGCCGAAATCTGAGTCTACAATAAGCAAGTCCAATTAGTTTTTGTTACCTTCTGTTTTAACAATTAAGTTATCGAAAGATCACTTTAACAATGTAGAGATTATTTTCTAATGATTTCCTAATCATCACACAGATACTAACCATAAAGACCACTATCTAAACACCGTATTATGTGGCCAATTTTCTAAGATTTTCAACTGCAAAGTTCAGAGACTTGTATGAAGCAAAAATTAGTAGGTAATCATATCTGAATTGGTCAAGTTTAAGTTCCTGGTTTAAGAACAGCATTTCGGATCTTGTTTATAATCGGCTTGTTCTCTTATGCTAATGCCATTACATAATCACAATCCCTTAATGTAGATGAAATATTTTACATATTACAAACATTGAAATAATGCTGTCCTTTAAAACATAGACCTCTAGAACTTAAAAAGGCAACCCCTTAATTAACAAGTACCCTTTTTTTTTTAAATCGTTGGAAAACTCACAGCCAAACCACCCCTTCGGACTTAAGAGGAGCAAGTAAAACATTCGACTGTCACAAGCTCTTATAAGAAACGCACTCCATAGATTCGAACCCAGGACCTCAAAGTGAGATCATGAACCTACACCACCAAACCACGCCACGCCACTCCGGGACATTAACAAGTACCCTATACGCCATAATCAAGAATTTTTGTTTTTTGAAAAAAATGAATACCCCATCAAACCCAATACAGCAAATTGATTTACTCGAATGATTCTCAATCATAAAACAATACAACTCTCCAAATTAGCTAAAAATACGAATCTGAATCCCTCTTCAATCGAAAAAAAATGAATTTTCTTCTTCGAAATTAAAACAATATAATTCTCCAATTCAGCTTCTATCAACCAAAAATAAATTAAACACTCATCATATAAATGGTACAAGAGTAAATGGGGCTTACAGCTTTCTTGAGTTCTTGATCTGAGGCACCGCTATCATCTTCAACATCAGGGACATAAGAGGAAGGAACGTGACCTGGGTCAGTGACAACAGCGACAGAGAAAGAGAAGAAACAAACACAAACCAAAAACGTGAAGATCAAAGCGTTAAACAATCCAGCTGACGTCTGCAAACCAACCCAATCTTTAATAAAAATAAAAATTGTTATGTAATATACAAAACCCAGCAGCATTAACACTGTAATGACTGGGATTGATACAAATCTTTGGCACTTCATTATCTTTTTGCAAAGAACTCGAGAGATTTTGGATTCAGCTGACAAGTAAATTCGGTTCTATTTGTCGGTCTCGACGGAACCCGGTCCCCTAATCCAGGGTGTCTAAATTTTTTTCCCGAAAATAACAATTGGGACCCCAATGTTTACGTAACATGACCAATAATTTCTAATATTTCAACAATGACGAATAGATCCCTGTGGTTGTAGTAGTTTTGTTGTGTTCATTAGTTAATTTATTTTAAGGATAACTTTGGTACAATAATGATATATGCACAATACTCGGTACAATTATTTATATAATTATCTGTATTTCATAAAAAAAATTATTCTTGTTCTTTATATTTTTCCAAACAAATATAATTATACAAATGATTATATAAAATATTGGTTGGCATGTCTTGTTTTCGAGTTCAGTAGGTGTATTTTTTGTAAGAACTTAGGCTAGTCGGAGATTTTACTTGCTACACTTAAGTTCAGATTGAGTGGTTTGACGGCGAGATTTTCAACGTTTCTGGAAAAAAAAAATATACATTCTAGTCCAAAAATAACCCTAAAACCTACTCTTATAATTTGTACAAACTAAGAATTTCAAAAAGTAAATAAAATATTTAATAAAAATTTATGTGAAAAGATATTTTGACGTGGAAAATATATTTTTAAGTCGATAAAAAAATAATATCAAATATGTACTAAATGATATGTTGTGTCTATTTTGCATCTCTCCCACTCTCAACCCGCCGCCGCCAAACCGCCTCACCGTCGCCGCTCGCCGTCTCTTTCACTTGCCAAAGTTGTAGATTTCTCTTACTCTAATTGTTTATTTATTTATTTATTGCTAAGTTAATGTACGTATTAAATTAAATTTTGGATTTCCGCAAATTTGGTTGTTGCATTCTACGTGTTTGATGATATGTAAAGCCAATATCTTATTCACTCATATTTATTTTTTTTCTATTAATTTGATGATAAAGATTAATTAAAAAAAATAAAAAAGGGAAGATGCCTCATAGAACCCGCCCGATGACGGCACTATTGGTGTTCACTGGACTCAATGTTGTTTTGGTCTCAACTATTACTCCAGTCTATGATTTCGTCTGCTTCCTTCCTTATTGGGAAAGAAGGGTATGTTCCTTTTTCTATTCTTTACATTTATACATTCTATTTTATAAATTATAGAACAATTTTTTGTTGGTATCCCAATTGATACGACGCCTATCAGTTACATGAGATGAGTAGGTAGTTGTTTATTTTGTTATTTCCTTGTTGATATATAATTAAGTAGTATCAGCTTCATATCACATTTTGTCACATCAGTTGATACAGGCTTTGTATGTGTAACGTTATTGGTATTTGTTTCTTGTTGCAAAGTATTGTTCATCTTTGTCGAAGGATTATAATTTATAACATTGTATGGATGAATTCCGTCTTACATCATCGATTGGATATCGGGGAAATCTCTCTGTTGCGTTTGTTTCTGATCAAACATTCTTGAAAAGTGCAACGTGGAGTGATTATTGGTTTTGATATTTTTTGGAAAAAAAATTAGGAATTTGTTCTTATCTAGTAGTTAGTGAAGGAAAAAAATGAGGTTAGATAACTTGGGTTTTCACATTTGAAGATGTTCTAGGTCATTCCTTTAGCATATGGAAATAGGGAGTATGATGAATTGTTCTAGGGCTTTGTCTTACAGTGTTAGTGGTAGGATACAGGTTGCTGCACTTCATAATTTCCTTGTTGTCCGGTTATTGGGATGTGTGGAGGAAAGTAATAAATGAAATTGTGAAGGTGAGATGATTTAGTTTCAGAGGGATAAAGTCTTTATCAGAACTGGGGATAAAAAGCAAGGGAGGGTACATTGATTAAAGTTATTGGCTGTGTTGTTTCAAAAAGAGTAAAAGTTTGGTTTTGTAAGGTGAACTATACTCTTGTTTAGTTACAGTTGCTGGAAGTTTGGAATCTTCCCATTAGCCATTACCTTGCCATTGTGTTAGTTGTGGACATGGATGAAAATTAGAATTAATCTTTGGCTTTATTGTGTTCTTGTGCTCATTACATGCAAGTTTGGTGAATGCGGTCTCTGATTTTTATGCAAATAGTCGCTTCATTATCGATGTACTTGATCAGTTACAGTTTCTATATCTTATATGAATATTATTCCCCTTTGGTTGATTACTTTCTTATATGTTTACGTATAAATGTCAATATCTTGGTTTTCTTTTTACTTATTTGTGTCAGCGAGAGCGTCGTCGTCAGGAACGTGAAGCTGCTTCTAACCGAGAGTTTTAATCAACGTAAAAGGATCTATGAGGTCAGACCTCTTGGATAGTGGGTTTCTTAACTAAGGTATACTATTGCAAATGCAATCTGCTGCATCTATTTTCTTTGCTACCTTTGTAGTTTCTCATCTTTAGACAGTATATTCATAATGGATGCTAAAGTAATGATTGGTTTCGTGAGAACTACTTATCAAAAGGCACATGACAGCCCTTTGGTTTTATTTGATGAAGAAGTGATCTGCAATGAGAACAAATTGATGACACACTCTTTGTTTATTTTTGCTGTTAAAACTTGGAGCATGAGCATGATCTGTATTTGTTTGTACTATTAAGCGTGGAGCATGAGCATGAGCATGAGTCCTTTAGTTTAGCTAATTTTTGTTTTCTGCAAACTATTTTCTCAAAATGTTTTGGTTCTGATTATACATAGCTATCCATATGGACAGTACACTTAACTTGCATACTGTTTCATGCTGGGGTGGATTTTAACTCGCATGCTGTGAAAAGTTGGTTCCTCAGAGCAGCATATGCCAAGAACACAACTTATTTGTGTGTAATTTAATCAAGCAACAGCGAACTTGCTTGTTTTTCGGCTAAAAGTTGGATTTTTGGTTGCCGAAAGAAAACCCAATTAGGCAAAGGGCTACGTTTTAGGGTTCAACCCATTGGTCTTAGATTGCTAAATACGTGAATGCGTTTGGTGGTTGATAAATGTTGTATAAGATCCTTAAAAGCTAAGCAAAAGCAAAATGATTAGAGGAAATGGGTGGAGAGGAAACTTTGCATGCATTTAATGGATGATCATATGTAAGTTTTCTCCTAATTTAGATTATAATAGTACTAAGCGTACATAGTTTGGATATTTGAGACACAAATTATGTGTCATAACTATGCAAATATAGTAAGACTCTAGAGAAGTTTTAATTAAATGGTGGGATTAAATGTGACACGTCCACATTTCAAAAAAAGGGGGAAATTATCAATGAAGTATCTCCAGTTAGATATCACTTCTAAAAATTCTGACAATGACACTACAGTATCCAGAGTTTATGTTTAGTATCACATAATCACTTTACCATTAACGGTAAGGGAATTTTTGTTGAATACTCTGTGAGAAAGACTATATTGCCCCACATTTAATTTATATTGTGAAGGAAAATTATATATGTATCGCACCACTTTCATTTTAGAAAATTATCTCTGCACCACTTCAAATTTGGTAAATTATCTTTGCACCAGTTTCAGTTTAACAAATTATTTCTTTTAATTATTAAATTTTAATTCTAAATACATACATTTATAAAATATAACTAAAATTTTAAGATCTAACTCAAATTTGCATTAAAATTTTTAATTTTAAAGTATAAAATTATATTAAAAATTAGTTTTTAAAAAAAAAAAAAAAACACGACTCGAGTTTTTGTCACCCATAATGTCCCGTCGACTTGAGTATATTGATGATATTAATACATATGGATGGAAAAAAATTCTTTGGGATGGGGCTCAAGGAGCACCATTGTTAGGGTCGAGTATGAGCAATTTTATATATTTATTGGTTAGATGGGTTGTGTGAATGGGTATTGAACGGGGTCTTGGTATAATTTTTTGTGTTTTTTTTTAGATAATGGTTACATGTATAAAAATTAATTTTTTCAAACTCGACTCGAATTTTTGGCATATCAAGTTACAAGGCGACTCAAGCATGTTGAGGATAGTATTGCATTGAGATGAGAAAAAATTCTAGTGGGGATAAGGTCCACAGAGACCTAATACATTAAGGTTGGGCATGAGTATAAATTTCTAACACTTGTCGGTTGTACAAGTTGTGTGAACGGGTATCGAATGAGAGCCCAATATAATTTAATGTTTTATGTCGATAGTTACATGTACTTTCACCTAACCATAGGTGGTGCATAGATAATTTTCTATAGTGGAGGTGGTGCACAGATGATTTGTTGAACTAGATGTGGTGCATGTATAATTTGTTAAATTGGAGATGGTGCATGTATAATTTTCCTTCTAAACATAAACTTAATAAGAAGGTTTGGCATAACTGTACTTATGACATCATCATCCTCTTAACATTGTTAATGGCAAAGTGATTCTATGATACTAAATATAAATTTGAGATGTTGCACTGACATTGTCAGAAATCATTACAAGTGATATGTACTTTCAGCTAACTGGAGATGGTTTGTTGATAATTTCTCAAAAAAATATATCAGGCCAGGAATGAAATATTTTAAGCAATTTTTTTGGTATATAAATAAAATAAAGAAACTTTATATCAAGTCATTATAGGTAATGAAATAATGATATTTCTTTCAGTGATATGTTTTCGTTGTTTCGTAAGTAACAAGGATGACTCAAAGTCCCCAAATGACGTGATTTGATGGTATAGAGTTTATAATCTGATTTTTAGGTCCTGAGTTTGAATATAGAATGTGTGTTTCTTGTAAGAGCCTATGACAGTCAGAAATTTTACTTTCTTCGTTTAAACCCGAGTCGGATGATTTGGTGGTGAGATTTTCAACATTTCTTTAAGAAGAGGACGACGACCCAAATCTTGAGCAGAAGCCAAACGTGTTCATTCAGTGGACTCAACCTACTTGTGGTCTGAAATATCACAGTACAATAATGTTGATGCTTAATAAGATGGGGACATCACCATGTTGACAGCAAATATATAGTACATTAGGGACCATCTTTTTTCCCTGTGGCCCCTAAATGTGACGGCCAATCACACTGCTGCTTTGCATCATGGTCACCAACTTTTGCATTAAAGTAACCAATTTAAGTCATATAATTGGCCGAAAATAACCAAGACGGG